>JAUTXX010532079.1:0-10965 GCA_032273605.1 Panulirus laevicauda | reverse complement strand
TGACCATCTTTCATTAAAAAAAAAAAGAACGTTGAACTTAGTTTATGCAATGATCATCTTGCAGGTCTGTCTACATACAGTGCTCAGCGTATTTTGCATACATTGATTTATGTATACCTTTTTTTCCAGTTGGTACTACTGGTGTGTACAGGTATACAGTTATATGTAAAAGGCCTTTTGGATGCTGTAGTCATAATACCCACTGTACATAAGTGATATAAATAGAATATTAAAAGACTTACCTGATTAAATGCTTCTTTGGGATCCGCTGGATGTTCATGTGTATGGATTCATCTTTTATCATTATTTTGGCGATAAGAGAAACACTCATGAATAGTGAGTTTCTTTCCGGAGTCATTAAGAAAAAAAATGTCGCGCCTTCAAAAGAAAACGGAAAAAAAGATTCTATAAATGAAACCATCTTTCTCTGTGGGAACTGGAGAGGAAACCACGAAAATATCGCTAGGTTGGAGGGAGAAGGTTTGGAGTGCGAGAGAGTCTGGGAGGGAGGAGGTTGTTGCTGGAGGGCTTTAGGAGTGCGGTGAGGAAGAGAAAGCTAAGACGAGAAAGGAGGAGGGTAGTTTCCATGGGGCTCGAACCGTGTGTTCTACTGTAGCCTCCCTCCATCACAGGTCACATGGCTGGTTGGTTAACTTAGGCTCTAGACCTGTGGATCGAAATCCGTTCCTTTTAGTCCACAGAGAGCAGTGTTTCCTCTGTTGTTCGTCCTACATAGTGGAGAGAGAGAGAGAGAGAGAGAGAGAGAGAGAGAGAGAGATTCCTTTGTGAAATTATCTACGTGCTTGCATAGTTACGTAAAGTTACGTGGAATCATAGAAGTACAAAAACCTCAGTTACGTACCTTTCTTTTGAGTGTGTATGATCTCAGATTTATCCTCAGTACCTGAAGGTGTTATATGAGATTTTTATCTCGGTGGATTTAACGTAACGTTAACGGGTTTAACGAACCTGGTCGTTGACAGGCCTAACGACGAAACAACCAAACAGGTAACCACCTGCAGTAGCGTGAAAGGCCACACATCTACTGAGAATTTGATTGTTAAAATTATAATCAAGACCGATATGTGTTAAAGATTTTTTTTCAGTTGGTTGATTTAGCGTAATGTTGACGGTCTTATTGACCTTGGCAGTTGATAGGCCAGGAGCCCAACCCATCAACAAAGCCAGTCAATGACGTATGTGGACGAGCGATTTATCTCGAAAGAGGCGAAGTAATTTTTTCTTCAACAGCATTGTTAAGATATGGAACAATTTGCCAGTTAGAGTGGTTGAGAGCAGTGTTGTAGATAAGCTGAAGGATACACTTGATAGATACTTCGCATCAAGTCCAAGACTTTCATTAGTTGCGCCTCCATAGTCAAAATAACAATTGTACATTATACACTTTGCATGATCTGTATACCATCTGACTTTTACCACACTGATCTATGAGTTTCTGATGTCTTCCACTATCACAAAGTGCCTCCAAAGGACCCACTGGTCTGTTACTGTTTGAATTCCTTTGTTTTCCTTTGTCATTTTCTTCACATCCGGATAAGATTAGTGGGCATTGAGGTCTGTTATTTTCCTGTTACTGTCTGACACACTTTACGCTTACTTCTCATGCAGACTCGGTATTGGTAGTGAATAAGAGACATATAATGTATACACTGAGTTGAAACGTTATATACTTTCCATGATGTTTATATTCGTATACAGTATCAATCTTATATGATTTTGAACACTATTAAACACAGTTTGAGCACTGTGTTATTAATTCACGGTACACGGAATGCATATCATTATAAGTTTTCTTTTATCTGAGAGCGAGGCACTCGAGCGTTGTGCGAGGTACTAGAGCGTTGTGGGTGGCACTAGAGCGTTGTGCGAGGCACTTTAGTGTGGCGCCGCGCTTGGCATGGTCTTACCCACCTCTCGATGGATGGATGGATGATAAGCATATGGTCGTCTGCTTTGTTTGTTTTCTCTCACTGTTCGTCATACTTTACACCGATTTTCTACACTTAATACAACCCGACGGTGGAGAGGATGAAGGATATTTACACCGAACTACACATATACGTACTTTACACACATTGTACCAAATATTTAAGTACTTTCTGACACTGTATGAATTTGTAAATTACTTTCAGATACATTTTCTTCTCAGTTTTGTTGGTCCTGATACTTGTTCAGTCAGTGAGTGTCAGAGAAACTCTCCACTACGCAGCCCAACACCATATCCTCTACATCTTGATGGCCACCAATTTGCTTCTCCTCTCTCTTCGTCCAGCGTAAGTACACTGTCTTTGTGCCATGGTTCTTCCTGCCGTTGACAGCGCTGGCTCCTGAAGGTGTTGTGACTTACCATCCGTGGGTACCAGCCTGCCTGGGACATGCCTACCAGTCTGTGGACGGCTTGGCTACCAGTCTGTCTAGGGCATGGCTACCAGTCTGCATGGGACATGGGTACCGGTCTGCCTGGGTCATGGATGGCTACCAGTCTGCCTAGAACATGCCTACCATTCTGTCTAGGGCATAGTTACCAGTCTATGTAGGGCATGACTACCGGTCTGTCTTCGGCATGGCTACCATTACCAAGTTGTCAAGTATGATAAAGGTTGCCTCTCTTGCTGGTACGTACCTCCTCCGTATGTCATCCCACTGAAGGCGTCCTCGTGAGTCCCATATTCCTTCACAGATCTCATTTTCCTCCTCCTTCACTAACCTCAGAAACAGATACAGAAGTGTCCCTTATCGTAATTTCGGTCACCTGGCAATAGACGTATGTCCCTGCGGGGTTTATACACACAACCTCATGTCGACGACCTTGACCGTATAATGGTAATTTGTAGGGGTACTGAGGAGAGCGGAATTGCTTTCCCGCGCCTTCCTGTCAGCAGAAGAGACCTCCATAGGCTACTAGCGGTACGATGATTCACGTAAATGTTTAGACAAAGACTGGAGAGAGCTCGATCATCACAGGACGATAGGCGTGGTCTTCAGAGGATCTTTATTTGACGATGACAACAGATTGAGGGTTAGACTTCTCTGGTGGCGGTGGTGCCCATGTGACGGATATTTATATACACGAGGCCTGTGTTGGTGTCTGGCCCTAGGGTCATAGATGCAGTGAGAGCGTGTATGATCTTTAAATTATCTTAAGTACCTAATTGGCCTTAGTAAAGCCCGAGTGACCAGTGATGTAGATCTGAATTCATTTATGTCTTACGAACTTTTAAGAATCTATACATTTATTCACATAACCCGATTCAGCTTTTGAGATTTTTCTCGATTTGTCATGTCAGACCCGCTGGACACGACTGGTCAGTGAAAGAAAAAATATTTATAAATTTTCTGTGTGTTTTTCTTCTTCGAGGCTAACATCCAAATGATTCTGTTTGTAAAACAGAGATAACTACGCCATTCTTACGGACATCAACCCATGATAATTGATAATTATCTGGTTGTGGTTATTTTAATTATTAAATCTAAGTGGTACTTGCGTATACTTTGAGATATAGGAGAAATAATCAGTGATCAGGTTTAACATTGTGTATGGCAGATATAGCCCTCTTAATGACCCCAATCTGAGAAAATCTGCAGGTCCCACTTGAGTTCGAGGAAAGATTCATGTGTAGGTTTTCACTCAACGAAATTCACACAAAAAATGGAGTTTTTATTATTTATCTATTCCTTGAGGAAGCCTCTAAGTTCATGGTAGAACACCACCGAGGCACACGTGTTGGTACAGAGTCGTACCAACAGTATCCTTCGTTATCTGTTTCCACCAGACGAGGTAATGATTCTTACACCGTATGAGTTTGTTTTCGTTTAGGAGTTTGACGTTATCTATGATGCTCTTCATGGATAAGTTTTGATGTTTTTTCCCTGTGTATTCAGCCTTTTTGCCGGACTATACAAGGGAAAGCTGCTCCCTCGAAACACAATACTGTCGAAGCCTAACCTGGTCACAGCAAGACTACATGCAACTGAACCTAAGAGTTACCTATATATTACGCGTCATATGGCCAGTATAAGGGATGAATAAGAACTTATATGTTATACCCAAGATATCACACTAACCATATTCAGGACCCTACACTGTTTACGTAGCTTATCCTTACGTCCCAGCACCTAAACGTGGCGTTGAAGTCCATTTTCAAAAGACTCCCACTAAGGAGCACAGGCGACCCCCATTCTTTATACAATGCCCGCGGACACTTACCGCGACAAAGGCTCTACTGCAGCAGTGTTCCTGTCATCTTAGAACTCGCCTCACCCGCCTCAGTTGACGTTCACATCATAAGAATGGAAACAGCAGGAGTCCATTAGCACATACAATGGTGCTCGAGACGAAGCAATGCTTGGAACACGGGAGTCTCGTGCGGCGGGCTATCTTTATATGGCGTGATGGTGACAGAAGCACCTAGGAAGAATACATATACAAGCATCTGAGCTGTGGTTTGAGTTAACAAGAGCCATCGTAACAGATGAAATTATGAATCGCTCAAAGAGAACAGCTGTCAAGCTACAGCGATTTGAGTATGAAATTAAATTGGATAAATAATTTTATTTTTTATCTATTGTTATTCGAGACTTTCAATGCCAGAGCTCTGGTGTTACTCAAGAGTATTTTCTTTAGGCTGCGCTACTTCCATTAGCAGGGAAATGTAGATTCCATTAGGGCGAGAACTTCTATAATGAGATTGTATCCCTAATGATACAGCCACACTAAAGTTGACTTTTCACTTGCCATGAAACTTCCTGCAGGCAAAGCCCGGTAACACCAATTCTGCACAATAAGATATGTTTACATGAACTGGTACATTTCTCAGCTGAGTCATTACACTCTCCCTCCTGGGTCCGTCTGGCAGGAGGTTTATGCTGCTTTACGGAAATCCACAAGACCCACCTCGTGCCAGTCCAAATATGATCTGAAAATCATCAGCAATTAGATATTCCTGTAAAGTGAGGAGATCCACTGCGCGTGCGCCTCCATGACTTCCGCTCGGTTAGATCACAAAAAGCGGGACGTCGCGACGGTCTCTGTTCTCTCAGTAAACAGGGTTCGACGGCACAGCAGCACTTTGGCTTTTAAAAATAGGTCTTCTACAAACAAACTCATAACCCTGGAGGTGTTTAGAGAAAATCACACTAAAATCTAAGGGACGGACGTCATCGCGAGGGGAAAACAAACACGACCCGGAAGCAAAAAGCTCTTTGTTTACCCAAGTTTCGCGCGCCTTTCGGCTCAGCGACCCAAACAGGGCTACAGGAAACTCGACGGACTCGTGAGGTTAAATATTAGATGTAGAGACATTACGACGAGCAGACACCATCTGTGAGGCTGAATGCTCTGTGATAACCTCTAAGTAAACACTGCACATAGGCCGATGGAGGCAGTGGGGTAACCAAATAGGTCCATTGTGCTTGGCTGTGACATACAAATATCCAAACCGGATCTTTATGTATATAAGGACTACGCACGAGTCTCTCACATTTTACTTTTGCTCAGATCAAACCATTGGTCGACATCCCACAGACGCGGTAAACGAGCAAGCTGCATTCACTCAAGTCTGTCGAGTGGTTGCAATGTCTTGCCCACTCCGTGGCGTGTGGGGTGGTGGAGAATATAACTGACTAAACTAAACTATAACAGAGAATTGAGGAGTGCTGATAACGATCGCGGGTAGACAGTACATCTGTGGACACCGAACACTCACGGACACCGCCAGGGTAGTGGCGGGCGTGGCACAGCCTGACCTCGCCAGTGTCGCAGCGTGCCATTACTGCTGCTCCATATTTTATTGCCACCCGCAGGAGATTAGCGACTGCAAAACGTATCGTCCAAGCTTGCGGCCTGACGCTCCATCCCTCACGCCCCACCTCACATACTTTCCTCCCGCACCTTTTCCCGCCCAAATTATGATGCAGCAGTTGTTAACGGTGTCAAAACAGCTCCTAAATTACTTAGGGCCAAAATATTATGTTCTCGTTTTATCACTTAACTTCTCTTTTACCTAAGCTGGAGGTACATGATTATATTACGAGGTCTAGGTGCCGTTCGTTTCGTGGAACGCATTCACTTTGTGGGGTCTTTTTCTTACTATATTACCTAAAACAATTCTGCTAACTGTCAGTGATCGAGACGTGTGGTGAGAAGAGTAGTTGTTGGCATCTGTTAACGCCAAGGTTATAAAGCCCAGGGTTGAGAGCACGAGGGTGGTAATGAGGCAACCTCTACCTGGCCTCCGAGAAACCAGGGGAGGTAGAACTTCAGGCATACTTGCTGGGTGGTCAGGCCAGCCCGTGGCGCTGGTGGGTGGTCGAACGGGTAGGTTGCTTAGATCTTTGGGTAGTTAGGCGGCACCTTAGACTGTTGTGTGATCGGATGGCTCCTTAGAAGGTTGGGTGGTCGTGGTGCCTCTGAGAATGTTGGGTGGCTAAGTGACCCCTTAGAATGTTGGGTGGTCGGGCGGCCCCGTTCATCATTAGGAGGTCGCATAACCCCTTAACTTGGTGGGTAGTTGGATAATCCTTTGTTTGTGTGGGTGATCTGGCTGCCCCTTAATTTGGTGGTTACTCGAACTGTCCCTTCGCTTGGTAGATGACCAGGCAGAGTCCACTGCTGGCTAGCTGTCCGGGCAACCTCGTTTCCTACTAGGTGGTTCGATGGCCTCCTGCCTGGTCGAACCGTCTGCTAATCAGAATATGTAGCCGGATGACCACAGCACCTTCAGGTGAGATCAATAAAAGCGACGCCAGCGACTTCTGAACCTTCTCTTTCCTTCTTTTTCTTTCTGGTGACCGACACGGGACGAGCAAAAACAAGCCCTAGTCAGGGTAGTCTCGAATGAAAGGAAAACTGAGAAGTTTGAAAGAAATGGATAAAGAGATTGATTAAAGTACTCTCCTTAGGTCTTTGTAGATGTGGCTGTCAAAGGCGAAAGGTTAAAGGAAGAGGGAAAGACAAAAAGAGGAAGGTAATTCCTCAGCTTAGCTCTTCCTGGAAAGAGGGAAGTATTATTATGGTCAATCCTCGTTCGACTGGTCTTCATCTAGAAACTGTGAGAGACAGCAGCCAGTCACATGTCACGGGTCCAGGTATTTTTGGCCGGGACAAATGTAGACAGCTCACAAGAGCTTTGTCCGAAATGATACCTATGGAACAGAGAGAGGTCAGAAACATCACGATGGATAGAAAAAGATGATTGAGTAGGTTGATAGCAGGGAGTCGATAAGCAGGAAAACGAATCATCTCAGATATGTGGGCAGTACTACATACTGGGCGATCATGGTCCCTCAGATAAGCAATACCGCTTACAAGTGAAATGATCACGGCACCTGCACCATGCCCCCAGCTTTTGGGAACCTGACGTTGTGATATGCAGGTTATGAGGTTTCCTGTACAGAGTGGAGGATATGGTTGTACCCAGCATGTTTATGGTACTGCACAGGCGAATTGCAGTGTAGAAAAATTCATTATTGGGAAATGAACGAAGTTTAGAAAGACATGTTAGCAGAACTTGCCTTTTTTGCACAGGTTATTTTAACCACGTTATTTCTTACCCTTTCCAAAATGCTCGACAGATACGTATCAAGATAGTAAATATTTTCAACGGAGGAAAATGAACAGGAATTGGAATGAGGAAGGGAGGGAGAGAATGGGTTAAATCATACACACTACAATCATTGGTTGGAGAGCGAATAGAGTTAGGGACTATGAAAATACCATCTGTAGAGGGAAGAAACAAGACAGGCGTTAGGACGGAAACTCTTGACATCACTGTTGACAGAGTAAGAGGTAAAAGTGGCTCCCATCAGCGACTACCTTGATGGATCAACAATAAATGAAGATATGCTTTAGAGAAGGAAGAGAAGCAGAAAAAATACAGCAGTTTAGAAATGAAATATGTGAAACACCCTGACGAATGATCTGGAGATGCTAAGGGCCAAGGCAAAGGATTCAACAGAATCTCCGTAAGGGATCACCGGCAAACCCTGCACCACGGAAGCATTACTGGTGATCTGAAAGAAGGTATGAGAGTCTAAGTGTTCAGGGAAGTGAGAGGTAAGGAGAGTTTCAACGCCTTAAAGAGATATCAGAAGTGAGAGTGATGAGGCAATAGTTGGAAGAGTTAGAACGGTCTCCCCTTTTTTTAGACGGGCTGCACCAAGGCTTGCTTCCAAGAAAAACAGAAAGTTGGAGTTTTCAGAAAGACGACAGAATAATGAGCAAGAACGAAGATACCACAGAAGCACACTCTCTAAGGACACGAGGAAGTATGCCTAGGAAAGTGTTAGGAAGGCCTTGCGCGACTATAATATTGGATGGGACATAATATGTTCAGTGGAAGGAGTTGAGAGGAGGGAATGACTAGATAAGGAATCATCTTTAGTAGGATGTGCGGAAAATGAGTATGGAAGTGTGCTTGAGTATGCACATAACACATTTACAATGATTCCAAGAAGAGTCGCCTTACTAGATAGAAGCCACGTATGGAAATAAGACTCCTGCTTTGTATCATGTCAAGAAAATCAAATAGACAATTGTTCCTGCCTGGCTATGGATACCTGGCGAATCTAACAGTACCAAAATCGATCTAACGCTCCCTGTCTGTAGTTCTCCGGAACAGTAGAGTTTTAGATATTACCTTGTTCACCCACATCCATTAGGTTCTAACTAGAAGAGGATCCGAGTTACTAGACCCGAACTTAATGGTTGCTAACGTTAATCCTAATAAACGTGACAAAAGTCGTAAGCATAACGATAACGTTGGTCAGTCGTGGCTCTTGTTTTAGCAAAGCCTCGAGTACAGGATGAAATGCTTGCAGATTTTGCCCTCTGTGGGTCAGTCCCGTCCAACAGATCGTTATCAGTACACTATCTGCTGAGGATGGAACACGTGGATGAGTGAACCGTGATTTTGTGTTCGTTCGTGTTTTGTTTGTATTGTGGTGGCTATATCTGTCTTACGAGGGAGAGATCTATACTCGTGTTGCGTCGTCGTTTTACTTTGTATATATGTACTGTCTTTGCTCTTATGTGTATACACTCAAACACACATATACACACCAGGTATCCATCTATGGAGCAGCCCCAAGGGGAAGACGAACATCTGGGTTGGATGTACGGTGACTGCCGCGCTTAGGATTCGAATCCATGTGGGCCTGACCCCGCTAGGACCCATGATAACTCATGGTCAGCAATGCTAACCACAAAATCACTTGTTTGCGTGTGTATGTTTTTTGTGTGTATGAGTATAATGATTGTGTTCTTGCGTGAAAAATGTTTTGTGTTCTCGTAAGCATATCTGATCCTAAGTTTCGACCAAGCACCTCACGTCTCTGGCCTCCGTCACCCGGAAGTGCTGCAGCCAGAGGAAAGTGAGGAAGCGGCTGACCCCCTCCCTCACCACCTCCCTTCCCGCCCTTCACAGACCTCTCAAAGGTCAGCGAGACACACCCTCCCCCACCGCTCCAACCAACCCGCCACCTACTCGTCTTCACATTACCTCTACCACCCCTAACCTAACCTAACCACCACCTCCTCCCACCTCCCCTACCCTTCACCTCCGACACTACACCAGCTCCCCTCACCTTCCCATATCCTTACCACATCCCCTCTGCCCCCTCCCCCCCCTCTCTCACCCTTAACACCACCTTCTCCTCCCACCTGCCCTCCCTCACCCTCACCACCACCAACTCCTCGCACCCACCCCACTTCCGCACTACCACCACCACTTTGTCCTCATCTTCGTCCTCGCCTCCGCCACCCCACCACGACCTTCGTACCTCTCGCTCTCCGCCTTGACTGTCACCTCATCCACCGCTTGTTCTTCAGGTCGAACTTTATAAAATCTGGATTTGTCAAGCTATTATGGACTCAGTCCGGCAGTGCTTTTAAATTTACAGTCTGAACACGAGGTATTGTATATCAAGTACCCCTTTTCTATTTATTAGGAATTGATCAGAAACCTTAATCAGACTTATTCAAATTTACTTTTATAAAGATTTATCCTGACTACAACCAATACATACATATTCAGTATCAGACATTTACCAAGTACACATATGTAAGAATTGTAAAATGAAGGTAATATATGATATAGATACATACATAAGACTTGTAAGAAATGTTCGTCCATGGTCAGGATGTATGGAAAACAAAACAGGAAAATGATATGAACAAAACAAGATATGTTCTGTTCGAAAGTGGGAGACTTCCATTGCTTGTGTTATGGAACTAGTAGCCACACTTGCGTAGTCTGTGTATAGATGATGGCTGGGTGTGTGTGCTTAGTGTTGTTGGCACTGTTCATGTGGGTTTAGTTGGCTGGTTGATGTGTTTCTCCCTCTTCACTTCTCATCGACATGGCAAGGAAACATCATGCATGCGTGTCTGGGGCAATTATACGTCTGTGGCAACATCATCTGAGCGCTGGTAATAAGTCTGAGGCAATATCTGCTAACTGGATGACATAAGGTATAAGGTATAGTCAACTGAGTGAATGTTGGAGGTGTCTGGTGAATTTCAAAGACAAGTGAGATATCTATAGCAAAATTTCGGTGATTGTGTGACGTCTACAGTGATCAAAATGACATCACTTCTATGTTGCTGCGGTGAGCGTTACGTACCAGTCATGCATTCTGGCAAAAATCTCGTCGTCAGTCCTCGCTGGTACTCCACTATGGCGCAGTGGGTCAGTCTTCAGCATGAAAAGCGCTGTATCCACACGACGTTTTTTTTTACTCCCAGTGAAATGATTCCCAAAACTTGTGGGAACGAGCATTGTTTCAGCTTATGACCTGACGTTCCCCTCAGCCCAAAGCTGAGTAATGACCAGAGAGTAATTTGCTAGGACCTTGCAATTTGAGGTGCAGGCTCTCTCTCTCTCTCTCTCTCTCTCTCTCTCTGTCTCTCTCTCTCTCTCTCTCTCTCTCTCTCTCTCTCTCTCTCTC
>JAUTXX010532057.1:0-10965 GCA_032273605.1 Panulirus laevicauda | reverse complement strand
TTCTGTTGTTTACTCAGAACAGCTACAAAGTGGATTTTTGTGAATTAGGCTGTTCTTTGCATGTTTCTGACTTCCTTGCAAAGGTGGAAGAAGCTCACCCCACAGAGACACATGCACATCACTGCAGATTATGACCTATGGCCCTTCCCAGTGGACATGGCCAGCTTCCTGAATCCCATAGAAGGGACTCTTAGGGAAGGAAGGTAAGGGAAGAATATTTATATAATGGGAGTCCCTGAGTTACAAAATGTCTGACATACCTGTACGTACAAACGGGCTTAAGAAATGATTAATTTCCCAGTCTGACATACAATCACTCACACTTATGAACCATGGTACTACTTTGTTCAGTGTCACACCTTCGCTGGACACTCTGAGTCTTGACCAAAACAAATGCTCCAGTGTTTGTCGCCATTTTGTGCAGGATCTTCCCCTTTGCTGACTGGCTTTTCTTTTTATTTTTGCCCCCTTTAGTAACAGTCATTATTTTTAAGAAGTGTAAGAGATGCATCTGATGCACTTAGGTGGCATCAAAACCCAACCTTAGAGTTGAAATTACCCATAATAAAAAGATCTGAGAAGAATGAAACTCCATTACAGATTGGACATTTTATACCTTAAGTATTATGCAATCATGACAGTCCTCAAGGATAAGGTAAGAATTCTTGAGCATTTGAGGGGATTTGCATCCATGCAGTCCACCATAATTACCAAAAAGAGGAGCAGTGTCTTTGTTGAGATAAAGAAACTTCTGAATGTGTGACTTGAGGACCAGTAGTAGTGTCATACCCATTAGCCATAGGCTGGTTCAGAAGGCTAAAAGTTTGAACAAAGATGTGAAGACTCAGCTTGAAGGCAGTGTTAGAGGAGGATGGTTCAGCTGATTTAGAGCTTGGGCCACTTTGCACAATATTGAAGTGAGTGGGATGGCTGCAAGTATTTCTATTTATTTTCCAACATACAAGCTTTCATTTGAAAATAGGGTTCATTGACTGAGGATTGGCAGAATGCCAGTATAGTGCCATTGTATAAAGACAGGGTGGGGGGACAAAGGTGATTTTTTTTTTTTTATTAAGAGGGATAAGTTTGTTGAGTGTACCAGGTGAATTGTATGGAGGAGTAGCGATTGAGAGGGTGGTAACATGTACAGAGCATCAGATTGAGAGGAACATTTTGGTTTCAGGGATGGTGGAGGATGTGTGGATCAAAATATTTGCTTTGAATAATATGTATGAGAAGTACCAAGAGAAACAAATGGAGTTGTGTCATTTAATGAACTAGAGAAAGCGTTTGATAGGATTTATAGCAGTACTTTGTGGAAGTAGTTGCATGTGGCATTTATTGAACTAGAGAAAGCATTTGATAGGATTTATAGTAATGCCTTGTGGAAGGCATTAAGGCTATATGGTGTGGGATGAAAGTTATTAGAAGCAGTAAGGAGTTTTTATCAAGAGATAAGTCATATTTGTGAGCAAGTAGGGAGGAGGATGAGTGGCTCTAGGTAAAAGTGGATCTACAGTAGGGGTGTATGTTGTCATCATGGCTGTTTATTGTATTTATGAATGAGATGGAGGGAGACATAAGTGAAGGTCATTGATAGAGGAACAGGTATGTAGTCTGTTGGGGTGGGGTTGAGACTTGAGAAGGTGAGCCAGTTATTGGTTACTGGTGACAGCACTGGTGGCATTCAAGTGAATAACTACAAAAGTTGGTGTCTGAGTTTGGGAGAGTGGTTAAACAAAAAAAGAGTTGAGAGTAAATGTGAATTAAAGGAAGTTTATTAGCTTTTTTAGTGCCAAGAAAGTTTTTTTGGGGTGGACTTTGAATGTCCAAAAGTTGGAAGTGGTGAAGTATTTTAGATACATGGAAATGAGCATGGGAGCAAATGGAACCATGGTTGCTGAAGTGAGTCGTTTGATGAGGGACTAATGGTTCTGCGAGCATGGAGGAACTTATGGCATTGTATGTGTGCAAGGCATGGGTTATAGATGAGAATGTATAAAAGAGCATGAATGTGTTGCAAATTAGTGTATTGATGACAATGAATGGTGTGAGGAGGGTTGGTCAAGTAAGAGAGGTGTGTTAATAAGAGTATGGTTGCAAGAACTGAAGAGGAGGTGCTATGGTTTGGACATTAAAAATGAGTAAGAATAGATTGACACAAAAGATACTTTTAAGAATTGGATGGGGCAAGGAGAAATCGGAGATAGGTTTGAGTGCCTGAGGCTTGAACATGCATGAGGGTGAAAAGCATGTATGCAATGCAGTGAATTAGAGTGATGTGTGTACAGGGCATGTAAAGCAACTGAAGCAAACTGTGGAAAGGTGTATAGGGCTAGGTTATAGTGAGGGGGCTGTGGTTTCAGTGCATTACACATCGACAGCTAGAGTATGTATGTGAGCAAATGAGACCTTTTCTTCATATCTTCCTGGCTCTACCTTGCTACTTCAGGAAACAACAGACACATATGAATCAATATTTTTATACATATTCACCATTTCCTGTATTAGTAACTGACTAAAGAAATGGCTTCAATTTCTCGCATCCTTTCTCTTGTTGTCATGTGTAATGCACCAAAGCTTGAGTACCCTAACCCTATCCACATCTATGCCTCACAGACCTTTCCATGGTCTCCCCTGAACACTTTATATGCCCTGGCTCAGCCCATTGACAGCATGTCATCCCCCATATACTGCATCACTTGAATTCATTCCATCCCGTGTGCAGCTCATGCTCTCATGTTCAGGCCAGAACTTTCAAAGCATTGTAAACTCTGTGTTTTCACCTTCTTGGTTTCTCACTTTTCCCTGCTCCCTTGACTTCTGATATGAGCTTGGATGTGATACTTATGTAAAGAGATACCAGGAGAGATTGTGTACAATGGCAAAATATTAGATTAAATGAAACTAGGTTAGTGAGTGAGGAATGGGAGTTATTTAGGAAAGCACTGCTGGCATCTGTGAAAAATGTTTCATGAAGGTGGGGAGTGGCCTGGTGAGAAAGGCTTGTGAGTTGTGTGACGAGGAAAGAAAGGTGTATGACATCATTGGCTGGGAAGCTGAGCTTATTATTGGAAAATGGACAAGAGAAACTGGCCAGAGGTCAAGAGGAAGGTGCAGGTGTTGGAAAAGAGGGCAAATGGTTGAGTTAGCATTAATAAACTTTAAAGAGAACAGGAGAATGGTTTGGAAGTAGTTTAATAGTATGAAAAAACGAGAATATACAGGAACATCAGTGAAGGGAACAAATGGGGAAGTGGTAAGTGGCAGAAATGAGGTGAAGAAGGATTGTTAAACGTGTTCAGTCATAGGGGAGCAGATGTGGAGGTATGCAGAGAGAGAGTCATGGGGGGTTTTTGGTTGAAGGGAGATTAGGTGGTAAAAGCCTTGTTTTACATGAAGTATGGCAAAGCAGCTGGAGTGCGATGGCATTTAAGTTGAATTTATCAAGAAAGTAGGTGATTGTGTTGTTTGGTTGGATAGAATTTTCAGTGTATGAACGGCTTATGGTGAGGTGCTTGAGGATTTGACAATGCATGTATAGTACCATTATAACATGCAGATTACAGAGGTAATAAGTTTGTGTGGAAAGAGAATGGAAGGCAAAAATGGAAATGTGGCTTGGGCTATGGATGAGAATGTTTTGAGGGTGTGTGTTTTGGAAATGAAATGTGTAAAGACAGTATGTGGTGTGAGAGGGTTGATTAAGTGATAATAGGGTAAGAGACAATGTGGTTTAAAGAAGAGTATAATAGAGAGAGCTTTAAAGTGTGTGCTGAAATGCTTTGAACATATGGGAAGAATGAGTGGCTCCTGGAGAGATTGATTAGGAGTTTATGTGTGTCAGAAGTGGAGGGGACAAAAAGGGGGAGACCAAATTGGAGATGAAAGGATGAAATGAAAAAAAAAAAAAGAGTATTCTGGGCCTGAACATACTGGAGGATGAAAGGCATGCACAAGATAGTGAATTGATGTGGTATACAGGTTTATGAGGTACTGTCAATGGACTCGACTAGCACACATAAAGCATCTGAGGGGAAAGCATGGAAAGGTGTGTGGTGTCAGGTTGTGGATAGAGGCTGTAGTTTTAGTTCATTATATGTAACAGCTAGAGAGTGGATGTGAGGTCTTTTCTTTGTCCATGTTCTGGCACTTCCTCGCTAATGTGGGAAACAACAAACAAGTATGAGAGAAATAAAAAAGAAAGAATTTTGTTGAGTGTACCTGGGAAGTCGTATGGGAGAGTGGTGATAGAGAAGATGGTGGCATGCACAGTGTTTTAGACTGAGGAGGGACAAATTGGCTTCAGGAGTGGTAGAGGATGAGGTGTTTGCCTTGTAGAATGTATATGAGAGAAGTACTCAGAGAAACAGGGTTTATATGTTATGTCTGTGGATCTAGGGCAAGCAGATGGTAGTGTTGTGCTTTGTGGAAGTTGTTGCAAATATGTGGTAATGGAAGAAAGCCCCTAAAAGCATTTAAGAGTTTGATCAAGGGAAATGCATATGCGCAAGTAGAGAGAGGATGGTGAGCAGTGCTTGGTGTAGATGTATGCAACAGAAGGGGTGTGTGATGTCACCCTGGCTATTTAATTTGGTTATTGGGGGTTGTTGGATGGGGGCTGCCCAGAAGGTGAGGTAATTGTTTTGTTATGATACATTGCTGGTTGCAGATTCACTTGAGAAACTGCCAAAACTGGTGTCAAAATTTGGGATAGTATTTGGAAAGAGAAATCTGAGAGTAAATATGAATAAATATAAAGTTAATAGATGTAGCAGTGAAGAAAGACAGGCTGTTTGGAGTGTTAGTTTGTTTTGACAGAACTTACGGGAAATGGAATGTTTTAGATACTTGGGAGTGGATATGGAAGTGAATGGAATCATAGGAGCTGAAGTGAGCCATAAGGTAACAAAAGGAAAAAGGTCCTGGGTACATTGTAGAATGTGTGAAAAGAGAAGTCGCTGTCTTTAAGGGCAAACATAGATATTTATTTTATTATATATAATTATCCTAGGACCAATTTCTGTGAGAGTTCCAGTGGTACCTAGGACCTCTTTCTAAAAACTCATATGGCCCAAGGATTTACTACTTCCTGTAGCAGGGAAATGGAGACTCCTTTGGAGTGAAAAGTCCTTGGATGAGACTGTATTCCCTGTGATACAGTCTTGCCAAAGATGACTTTTCTCCTACTGTGTAACCACCTGCTGGTGGAGCATAGTAACACTATTAAGTTGGGTATGTTTGATGGTATAATAGTTGCATCATTGCTGCATGAATGTGAGGTGTGAGTAGATGTGTTGGAAATGGAATATTTGAGGACAACGTGTGAAGGGAGAAGAGTTGATAAGATAAGAAATGGAAGGGTAAGAAAGTGTGGTAGTAAAAAGAGTACATTTGAGATACCTGAATACAATGTTATTTTGAAATAGTTTGGACATATGTAGAGGACACTAAGAAGGTATAATTGTCAGAAGTGAAGGGAATAAGGAAAAGGGGAAAATCAGGGAAGAGGTGGAAAGATTGAGTGATAGATACTTTGAAGATTTTTGGTCTGAACGTTCAAGAGGGTTTGAGGCATGCAAGAGATAGAGCAAACTGGAATAATGTGGCATACAGGGGACGATGTGCTGTCAGTGGCTTGAACCAGGGTAGGGCATATGATGCAGTCAGGGTAAACACCGGAGAGATCTCAGGGGCTTGGTAGTGGATTGGAGGCTCTGGTCATAGTATTATGCATGACAGCTAGAGTAGATGCGAGAAAATGAGGTCATTCTTCATGTTCTTGGCTCTACTTCACTAACATGGAAAATGGCAAACATATATGAAAAGAGCAGACATTCTTTCATGCATGCTTGCTAATTCCTGTATGAGCAAGGTAGATTCCAGAACAGACACCTGATCATTAGATGAAAAATTCCTCACTTTGCTCCTTCCTCTTTTGGAAAGTAAGACAGAAGATTTCCATCCCCCCTCCCCCCTTTTCTTAGTTGCTTTCTGTGATACATGGGTAATATTCTTTCTCTCCCATCTGCAGGGATATCTTTTTTTTCCATTGTTTCCTGCATGAGGGAGGTAGCAACATGGACAGAAAGAAATGGCCTCATTTGCTTTAATCCTTTATCTGTTGTGTAATGTACTGAAACCAAAGTCCCCAATCCACAACCAAGCCCCATAGACCTTTCTGTGGTTTCACCATCTACTTTGTATGCCCGGGTTCAGTTGACTGTACATTGACCACTGTAAACTACATCACTTCAGTTCAGTCTATAAAAATAGCATAGTTTCTTCAGGGGGCTTTTCACCCCATAGGAGTCATCATTTCCCTGCTCCTATGTGCAATGCATCCTTGAAAAATAAAAGGATAATAATACTTATAATGATAATATTTGATATTAATTCCTTTGGTGAATAGGGCTGTTGAAGCACTAAAAAAGGTTTGATAAATTGCTTACTTCTTTGGTGCTCCTCCTTTGAAATTTTTTATTTGATTTACATATAATACATTTAACTTTAATTTTCTTTGCTTGAGCACCTGTGTCCCATGCTCTTGCCAAAATTAGTAATTATTTTCTGCATTGTGTTATTAGGATGCTTTCTCTGACTACACTAGATTTGGGGTTGAAAAATTCTCTCTCTCTCTCCAAAAAGAATTTCCATCACAGGTCACTTGCAGGGTCAATCTCTCTCTGTCTCTCTCTCTCCCTCTCCAAAAAGAATTTCCATCACAGGTCACTTGCAGGGTCAATACTGCTAACTCTAGTATTAACAAAGGTTATATGTTTGTAAGGTTTCATCAATCCATTCACTGTGGCCAGGTCATATACAATGTGGTATTTTTTTCTCTGTTTACTGCAAAACTGCATAGACAATTAAAATTCTTGAATCAGCCTCCTTTGCCCAAAGGTGAGACACATAGACATTGATGCTTTTAGTGACATCCGACACATTGATAACACACTACAGCTTAAATTTTTTACATGCAGTGATCAGTGTGGAAATGTCAAGGAGGCCAGAATGAGTTCTGTGCCCTTATTTTATGAAGTAATTTCTGAAGCTGTGACACTCAAGATTTCAAATATTATGACAAAAGCACTTCCAATGAAATACCATTTATCTCACTTTATATGCCAGATATTACTCTTGGAGTGCAGTACCTCATATGCCTAGCAGTGAATGAGCATGAGTTAAAGGGCATGTAGCACATGTGAACATTGTTTCATCATGTTATATACATTGTTTTATATTGAAATTTTGTGGTAATTGACCATGATAACAAACTTATGGCAATATGTTAGAGTATGTGGGAATATCCTGAACACGTCATAATGTTGCTATTAGGACTACTGCAGTATATTATAGGGAAACTAGAAAGAATCACATGGCAAATGGAGAAAAATAGAATTGTTGTAATCATAGTTTTTAGCAAGTTTGAAATCTTCCTGTCACTTTGGCTTCTGTCCCATGTGCACAAAATGAACTGAAAGAGGGATGACATTTTAGTTCATTTTGAGTACAAGACAGAAGCCAAGGTGACTTAAGATTTTGAAATGTAGTCTCAAACTTGCAAAAATGATGATTGCAAGCATTTCATTTTTTCCTGCATTTACCATGTGATTATTTCTAGTGAAGTGTGAGTGGTTTGATCGAGTAAATAATGAAAGGGCAAGAAAGATGTGTGGAAATAAACAGAATGTGGTTGAGAGAGTAGAAGATGGTGTGTAGAAATGGTTTGGACATATGGAGAGAATGATTGAGGAAAGATTGACAAAGAGGATATATGTGTCAGAGATGGAAGGAACAAGGAGAAGCAGGAGACCAAATTGGAGGTGGAAGGATGGAGTGAAAAAGATTTTGAGCAATTGGGGCCTGATCATACAGGAGGGTGAGAGGCATGCAAGGAAGAGAGTGAGTTGGAACGATGTTGTATACCAGGGTCAACATGCTGTCAGTGGACTGAATCAGGGCATGTGAAATGTCTGGAGTAAACAATGGAAAGGGCTGTGGGGCTTGGATGTAGATAGGAAGCTGTGATTTTGGTGCATTACACACGACAGCTAGTGACTGAGTGTGAATGAATGTGGCCTTTTGTCTGTTTTCCTGGCGCTACCTCGCTGAAAGGGGGTAGTGATGCTGTTTCCCGTGGGGCGGAGTGGTTTCAGGAATGGATGAAGGCAAGCAAGTAGGAATATGTACATGTGAATGTATGTGTATATATACATATGTATATGTGGGCTACCTCACTGACATGGGGTATGGCGATCAAGTATAATAATATTATAATAAAAAATATATATAAAATGTTTGAGGGCAAAATGAGGTATGGTATGATTTGATCATGTATGTAATAAAAGGGTAAGAGAGAGGGTGGTAGTATAAATAATGTAGTTGAGAGAGCTGAATAGATAGATTGATGAAGATACATAAATAGATTATGGGGCCTGGCTATGGACAGGGAAAAGTGATTTCACTGCATTGTACACTACAGCTAGTGAATGGATGTGAGCAAATGTGGCCTTTCTTCATCTGTTCCTGGTGTTCATCCATCACGAAGGCACAGGCTGGGGTGTCTGAATGAGTGTGGATGTAACTAGGATAAGAAGAAATGAGAAATAGGTAGTATGTTTAAGGTGAGGAACCTGGATGTTCTGGCTCTGAGTGAATCAGAGTCTAAGGGTAAGGGGAAGAATGGTTGGAAATGTCTTTGGAGTAAAGTCACGAGTTATGATGGAGAAGTTTTGGTAGTGTGTGAAAAAGTGTAAGGAAATGAGCTCCAGACTGATTTGGGTAAAAATGAGAGATGGATGATTATTAGTGCCTGCATCTGCTCATAATAAGATAGAGAGATGCAAGCTTTTTAGGAGCAACTGATTGTGTTGGTAGTTTTGATGCAAGAGACAGAGTATTAGTGATGGGTTAATTTAAATGGAATGGTGAGTAATGTGGCAATTGAGGATATAATTAGAGGGTATGGAGTATTCAGTAATGTGAATGGAAATGGTAAACAACTTGTGGAGTTGCATTCTGAAAAAGGACCAGTGACTGAGAAACCTGGTTTAAAAAGAAGGACATTCACAATTATGCACATGTAAGTAGATATTACATTCAGTGGGCATTATTGGAGTACATACTAATTGGTAGATGTGCAAAAGAGAGACTTTTAGAAGTGAACAACCTTGTGGCAGTGATGGTGAAGATCTGTAGATGTTTTCAGAAAAGGGGAAATGTTATATGTGAGAGAGAGTGATGAAAGTTAAGAACCTTGGAAAAGAGACTTGTATGAAGAAATACCAGGAGAGATTGAGTGTAGAAAGGCAAAAGGTGAAAGTAATCAAAGTTTGGGGAGTGGTTATTTCGGGAAGCAAACTGACATGTGCAAGAGATGTGTGAAAGTGATGTGAGTTATGACAGTGGTTTCATTTGAAAAATCACCTTAGTGTGCAAGTGAAAAAATTAAGAAATGTTTTTATGCTTAAATTACACACAGGTCATGGGTTCAAGGTGTGTGTTTGTGATTTCAGAGGCTCTATATACTTGATCTACACTACAGAACTTGGAGAGTTAATGATGGGAGATAGATAAATAGATTGAGAAATACATTACTATATCTCATATACCACAATACACCCTAATATTTTTCTTCCACTTCAACAGGACCTGTACTGATGTAAACGAATGTGAGGAGTACCAAGGTCGTGGGCGCTTATGCATTGGTGTGTGTGTCAACACACCTGGATCTTTTGAGTGTTCATGTCCTGATGGCTACAATCTGGCCACTGATGGTCGCACCTGCAAAGGTCGTTATTATTTAATATCAAGGTTTAGCTAATAATGATTTGAAGATAGAACACATTGATTTGAAAGTTGTTTAATTAGATAAGTAAATATTGCTATAGTTTCATTGTCCTGTTTTTTACATTTTGTTATTTTAACTTAAGTTTAAGGCATGAGATTTCCTTAAATTATTGAAGCATGTTTTCAAAAGAGAATTAATTGCTATATGAAAATATATGGTATGAGGCAAGATAATTGTGTAAGGAACGATAGTTTAAGGGCAAGGTGTAGTAGGAGGTGCAGTCCAACTGGGAGAGATGACCAGATTGTGCTGAAATGATATGGACGAGTGAAAGAATGAGTGAAGAAAAAATGACTTGGAGGATTTATGTCAAAAATGGATGGAGTAAAAGGAAAAGGGAAACTGAAAAGGAGATGAAAGGATGGAACGAACGAGGCGCTTTGGTTCTGATGCATTATATTTGACAGCTTTAGAGTAGTTGTGAGCAAGTGGGGCTGTTGCTGTTCTGTTTGTAAAACTACCTCATGAATGTAGGAAACAGTAAGAACATTTAAAGTTCAATCTCTTCAGGTATATATGTTTCACATCTACAATTGCTGCTATACATAGTGAGTAACTGTTTACAGGTGAACCACTAGTCCACCAAGGAGACTGTCAGGTTCGTACCCAAAGCAAGCTATATATAGAGAGAGAGGGTATCTATGAGATTTTGCCAAAATGGCAGACCTAGTACAGACATTCACCATATACATATCTTGCTTTTTAAATAATACTCTTTGACTCTGCTGTCACTTGCATTACATGATTTTTTTTATTCTGGGTTCATCTTGTACCGATTTCAAACATGTCACATTTCCACATAAATGTTTCTATGCATGTCTCTTATTTCTTCTGATATTTTTCTAGCTTCCTGGCTGACCTTATATTTCTAATTTCTGAATTATGTGCAATATGTTGTATGGTGAATCAACCACCAGCGCTGTATCATCAGCGAACAACAACTGACTCACTTCCCAAGCTCTCTCATCCACAACTTGCCCCTCTTTCCAAAACTCTTGCATTCACCTCCCTAACAACACCATCCATAAACAGATCAAACAACCATGGAGACATCACACACCCCTGTCGCAAACCTACATTCACTGAGAACCAATCACTTTCCTCTCTTCCTA
>JAUTXX010532046.1:0-10965 GCA_032273605.1 Panulirus laevicauda | reverse complement strand
CTATCACACTAGCACCAATACACTGGCACCAATACACTGGCACCATCACACTGGCACCATCACACTAGCACCATCACTCTGGCACCATTATATTGGCACCATCACACTGGCACCGTCACACTGGCACCATCACACTGGCACCATCACACTGGCACCTTCACACTTGCATCATTACACTGGCACCATCACACTGGCACTATCACACTGTCACCATTACAATGGCAACATCACAATAACACCATCACACTGGCACCCTCACGCTGGCACCGTCACACTGGCACCATTACGTTGGCACCATCACGTTGTCACCATCCCGCTGTCACCATTACACTGGCACCATCACACTGGCACCATCACACTGACACCATCACACTGGCATCATCAGCACACGAGCACCATCACACTGGCACCATCACACTGGCACCATCACACTGACACCATCACACTGGCATTATCATCACACTAGCACCATCACACTGGCACCATCATGCTGGCACCATCACACTAGTAACGTCACACTGGCACCATTACACCGGCACCATCACACGAACCATTATACTGGCACCACCAGACTGGCACCATCATAATGGAGCTATCACACTGGCACCATTACACTAGCACCATCACACTGGCACTATCACACTGGCACCATCACACTGTCACCTATATATTGGCACCATCACACTGATACCATCACAGTGTCACCATTACACTGGCGCCATCACACAAGCATCATCACACTGGTACTGTCACACTGGCACCATTACACTGGCGCCATCACACTGGCACCATCACACTTCCACCTTCAAACTGGCACCATTACACTGGCACCATCACGCTGTCACCATTACACTGGCGTCATCACATTGGCACCATCACACTGGCACTTTCACACTGGCACCATTACACTGGCACCATCACACTATCACCATTACACTGGCGCCATCACACTGGCACCATCACACTTGCACCTTCACACTGGCACCATCACACTTGCACCTTCACACTGGCACCATTACACAGGCACCATCGCGCTGGCACCATCACACTGGTACCATCACACTGGCACCATTACATTGGCACCATTACATTGGCACTATTGCCCTGGCACCATCACACTGGCACCATCACACTGGCATCATCAGACTAGCACCATTACAATGGTACTATCACACTGTCACCATTACACTGGCAACATCACACTGACACCATCACACTGGCACCATCACACTGGCACCATTACACTAGTACCATTACACTGGCACTATTACTCTGGCACCATTACATTGGCATCATCACACTGGCACCATTACATTGGCATCATTACGCTGGCACCATCACACTGGTACCATCACTTCTGTCACCATCACACTGGGACCTTTACATTACATTTACATGGGAACCCACATACTGACACCCACATATTGCAACCATCGCTGGTACCTTCACTGGTGCGGTAACCCATACATCCTCACACTGATACACTCACACTGGTACTCATATTTAGCACCCACATTTGTATCTTCACTGGTAAGCCTTACCATCACACTAACAATGATGCATGAGCTCCCTCACACTGATCTCCATACTCAGGCATCCTTACTCTAGCAACCTCAAGGTCATACTATAGTTGGCACTCCCACACTCATGTACACACTAGCGCCCCTACTGGTATCGTAACCCTGACGTCCTGTGACCGGCACTCCTCATACTAGCTCCCTCACTGGTACCTTGACTCTGGCATTCTCACACTAGCACCCGTTTACTGAACCCTCACACTGGCGCCCTCATACTGGGCACTCACACATTGAGACTCTCACACTGGAACCCGTACAATGCCACTCTCACTCGTGCCCTCACGCAGGAACCCTCACTGATATCCTCACACTAGTACCCTCACTGCTACTCTCAAATTGGCACACCCTCACACTAGTACTTATGCAGTATGTCTCTCACTAGCAACGTAACACTGGCCTCCTCATACCAACACACTGGTATCCACATTTCATCACCCTAACACAGGCACACCCATGTTTACACCCATACATGAGCGTCCTCATACTAGCACACACATATCACACTGACAAAAACCCTCACATACTGACAGCCTTACACCATCATCGTTACCCGCACAGTGACGCCCTCACACTGATATCCCTAGACTTGCACCCTCACACTGGTACTCACACATTAACATCTTCATGAGAACTTTCACACTAGTACTTTCACGATGGCATCAATACATGGCATCCAAACTGTGCACCCTCACACTATCACCTCACACTGGTACGCTCATGCTGACATATCTACACTGGGACCTTCACTAATGCCCTCACACTGGCATCCTCATCAGTACCTCCTCACACTGGCATCCTCATCAGTACCTACTCACACTGGCAGCCTCATCAGTACCGACTCACACTGGCACCCTCATCGGTATCTCCTCACACTGGTACCCTCATCGGTACCCCCTCACACTGGTACCTTCATCGGTACCCTTCCCCCTCACACAGGTATCCTCACACCTCACTCCTGCCCGTCCTCAGTGTTCTTATTAAGACATCTTCCCAGATGCCTTGATGCAGCTCAGGCCACAGTGTCCACAGTGTAACGGACGGTCATCAATGGTAGTACAAGCACCAGACGGTATAGAATAGTAAGGTTGTAATCAAGACAATATAGGATCTAGTAACCAGACTGATTGATATGGAGAGGAAGTAGATTTAGAAGTGATCATCTTCAGATGGTGAGCAACAGTGCCAAGCTCAAGGTTGAAGACAAGGTAAAGGGATTCAACGTGGAGGAGGAACGTAACCTCACCCTTGTCGTTCGACAGTTACTTGTGGACGATGTGTAGGAGAAGATTGTGTTATCTTAGGATATCGTGGATGGATAGATCCCTAACATAGTTAGGGACATAGATAGGGACACTGGAGAGGACAGTTGTTGTCCATGTTAGAAGTAACAACATGGCTACTATAGCACTTCAGAGAATCATTGTAGAACACCTACAGGGTGAGCTAAAGAAAGTCACAGGAAGGTGGTGGTGGTGGTGGGGTTACTTCCTCGCTGTGAAACAGTATCAGTAATTCTAATAAGAATGTTAGGCAACTGTAGTAGACTAGGGGGAACCTGTAGATTTGAGGAGGTTGACAGAGTAGATATATGGGGTAGATGTAGAGGCGGGAGTACGGTTAGCGAAGATGGTTTATATTTCAACTTTGTCGGTAAATTTAGGATACACGAATTAAGCGGATGTTTGAAAGGTGGAAGGCAAGAACTGGTCATATCAACACAGGAAGTCCCCTGACCCACACGTCGAGTATAACTGGATCAGTTGGGTCAGGCAGGGGCTTCGGATACTTGGGTCTGACCCTCAGAGATGTAAGACGAATTAACGTTACTCTTCCAAATGAGACACAATCATTTCTCAACACTAGTGCCAGAGGGGTCACCCTAGAACACGATGAGGTAAAACTGTGTGATGTAGCAGGAGAGCCTCGTGTTATAGTGATGAGAGAAACCTACAGAAATTCTACCAAAAACGAAATCACATATTAGTGTAGTGTGGGGTTCCAGGATGTGATATATTCTGTCGAAACCGTATTCACATGACAGTGTACGCGTTCACTACACACGGAATCAATAAACAAGATGTCTAGAGCCATTTCTGGATATTGTATGCACCTCCTCCTCCTCCTCCTCCTCCTCCTCCTCCTCCTCCTCCTCCTCAAGTGATATCTAGAAAACAATGATATTTTATAAGAGGAAATAAAATCTCAAGTAAATAAGGAAGAAGCAGTCACTGCAGGAAGTGTAATGCAACTCTACCATAAACTAGCATCTCTTTACCAGGAGACAATTAATAACTGACTTACTGAATTAATTACTGAAGCAAATAGCGATGTCCAGATACAGGGATGTGAATCACCACCTGTGAGGTGAGTGATAGGAAAGAGCGATTAAAGTATCGTCTGGTTCACTGTAGACGATCGTGGTGAGCTTAAGGACAACAACGAACTGACAGAACGCACCTACACACTGCCATCCTCACACTAGTATGTGCAGACAAGCAGCCATACTCTCGCATACTTAGATTAGCAACCACACACTGGTACCTTCCCTTGTGTACCTCACACTAACTTTCACATACTGGTTTTCTCACACTAGCATCCTCAAAGGTAACTTCTCACTATTATCCCCCATACTGACACCCTCACTGGTACCTTACCACCATAATCCTCACACTGACACCCTCACTGGTACCTTATCACCATAATCCTCACACTGACACCCTCACTGGTATTTTTTTTTTACTGGGATTCTCTTATTGAAATCCTCACTGAAAACCTCACACTGTCATCCTAACTTGCCCCTACCCAACCTATAATAGCCCTTACACCCTAGCACCCTCACACTGGTACGCTAAGCTTAGAAGCTCGTCAATGGTGACTTCACACTGACGTCCTTCCACTAGTATGGTCATACTAGAGCCCACACATGAAGATTCTGGTAATGGCAACCTTACTGACGTGATCTCTTCCTACATGCCTCACACTGGCACCCTTATCTTGGCACCGATATTGCCATTCTTACTTTAGTATGCTCACACTAACACCCACACACACTGGTACCCTCACACAATTACCAACACACTAGCATACTTACACTAGAAAACCGAGGCCGGCTCCCACACACTAGCTCTTTCACACTTACACCCACACATTGTCGCCCTCACCCACACCCTGGCTCCTACATGCACCCCGACATACCCACATACATCCGTCACCTCCACACCCACAACCCCACATCCGCTCAGCCACAGCCACACGCCCTTCATCTACCCCGGAGCCCACAACCACACGCCCACAACCGGGCTTTACGCAACAGACCAGGGAGGAGGACCTCCGGAAGACCCGGTTTAATAATAATCCGTACAGACGTCAGGATTTGATGCATTAAAAGGCTGTCAGCGAGGCATTGTAGGGGCAAGTTGCTGCCCTAACTGCCCTGGCTAGTCCGGCCGGCCCACGGGCGCGCCCATGGCTGACACCGCCCACAGCCTCTTAAGTGTCGCTAATGCCTTCTGTACAGCGATGGGCCTCTGGTTGCCGTGCCGCTGTAGAGGGAAGGTGGAGGCAGTGGCTGGCCCCCTCTAAAGGGAGAGAGGTAGATGGTCCGGTGCATCAAGTGGTGCCCCCGTGCTGGGCTAATGGACCGCCAGTTGTTGTTGTGCTTGTTTATGTTGTTGGTCTTCAGCCATTTGTAGTTTTCATCCCTAAAGCGTTTTACACCATTGGTTGGGAACATTATAGTGTTTTACAGCAATAATGAAGAACAATATAGTGTTTTACAGCAGTAGTTAGGAACACTATAGTGTTTTACAGCAGTAGTTAGGAACACTATAGTGTTTTACGGCAGTAGTTAGTAACACGACAGTGTTTTACAGCAGTAGTTAGTAATACTATAGTGTTTGTCAGCAGTGGTTAGGAACACTATAGTGTTTTACAGCAGTAGTTAGGAACACTATAGTGTTTTACAGCAGTAGTTAGGAACACTATAGTGTTTTACAGAAGTAGTTAGGAAAACTATAGTGTTTTACAGCAGTAGTTAGTAACACCACAGTGTTTTGTAACGGCAGTTAAGGACAATATTGTGTTTACAGTAGTATTTTAGGGCACTATTAGGGACAATATAGTGTTTTACAGCAGCAGTTAGGAACACTATTGTTTTTTACAGCTATTGTTACAGACACTATAGTGATTTACAGCTGTTGATAGGGGTCATTATAGTTTCTCGGCAGTGTTTAGGAGACATATCAGCGTTTCTCAGTTATAGTTAGGGACACTATAATGTTTCTCAGTAATAGTTAGGAACACTATAGTGTTTATCAGTTGTATTTAGGGACACTATAGTGTTTCTCAGTTGCAGTTAGGGACACCACAGTATTTCTCAGTAGTAGTTAGGAACACAACAGTGCTTCTCAGCTATTGTAAGGGACACCATAGTGTTTCTCAGTTATAGTTGTAGTTAGGAGCACTAAAGTGTTCCTCAGATATAGTTAGGGAAACAAGTGTTTCTCAGTTATAGTTAGGGAACCTATAGTGTTTCTCAATTGCAGCTAGGGACACTACAGTGTTTCTCAATTGCAGTTAGGGACACTATAGTGTTTCTCAATTGCAGTTAGGGAAGGGTTGGAAGGAGTTTTTTTAAGAGACTTGTATCATTATCTTTGTCCCATGATGTTAGAGAGACTGAGCGCTGTGAAAAATATTGACCGAAATCCCTAAGAAAGGTAACTCACAAAGGTCACTAGTGCAGTCCTTGCACCATGAAAGCCATATTGGTCATGTGAAAGAAGTATTCCAAGTATTCGCGAAAGTGAGAGTTCAAGAGAGTTTCCAAGACTTTAGAGAAGCCAGAAAGTAGGATTCAAAAGGCGAACCAAAGTGTGCTTGAAAAGAGAAAGAGAAAGGAAAGTTTATGTTTATATACAGAGACGAAAAATGTGAGCAAATATGACAGCTAGTTCAGAGAAAACTCGGGAGACCCTACGCGAAGGAAAGATTGGAGCTTTATCGGCTGTTTGATCAGAAGGAGAGATAACCATAGAAGACTCAGGTTGGAAAGAGAATGGAAGTTTGAGCTGCAGAAATCGTTGGGGGGGGGGGGGGGGGATACTTCTGTTATGTTTTCTAAAAGTGGGAACGGAAGAAGCTACTCAGGAGGGGTGCTCATCCTCCTCCAAGATTCAGAATTAAGTTTCTCAACGTGTGTGAATGTAACCCAGAGGAGAAGAATGGAGAGCTAAGTATGTCTAAGGAGAGGAACCTGGTTGTTTTGGCTCTGAGTGATAGTTGAAAGGGAAGAGGGTGAATGACTATTTTGGTAATGTCCAAGTCGTTTGCATGTGTGAGAGAATATAAGGAAGTGAGCCTCAGGCTGATGTAGGTGAAAATGACTGTGGATATGAAAGGAGTATGACTGTTAGTGGCGAGAGGAGTGAGGAAGAGAGACAAGGTTTTGAAAGAGAAACTGTGTGTGAGTGTATGCGTGTGTGTGCGTGTGTGTGTGTGCGTGTGTGTGTGTGTGTGTGTGTGTGTGTGTGTGTGTGTGTGTGTGTGTGTGTGTGTGTCAGCCATTTTGAAGGGACTGATCGAGTATTAGTGATGGGTGATGAACGTGAGAATGTCTGATGTGGCAATTGAGTGTATGTAATGGATGATATGGGTTGTCTAGGGTAATCGTAAATGGTGATCAGCTTGTGGAGTTGTTTGCTGAAGAGCGGAATAGTGATTGGAAATACATAGTTTAGAGTAAGTGGCATACATATGTATACATGAATTAGTGGGTTTAATTTTGAGTGGACATCAATGGTATATGTACCAAACGATTGGTGAGCCAAGGAGAGGTTCTTGGATGTAAGTGAGCTGTGAAGAGCAGTTGGTGGGATGTCTGATCACTATGTGCAGGCTGGTGAACATGAGTGAGCTTGTAAATGCGGTTTATGTGAGGAGGAATCAGGAGAGATTTGAAGAATGACAAGAAGTTAAGAGTAAACGAACGTAAGGGAGTGTGTTAGGAATTAAAGGTGTCTTGGAAAAGCAGTTCTAACATGTGCGGGTGAAGTGCGTACCACGTGGCTTGTGAGATGCGGGCATGTAAGAGAGTAGTGAGTAGTGGAATTAGGAGATTAAGTTGAATGTGATGGAGGAAAGATGGGTGTAACATGTGGGGAAGGAGTGCGTGTGACTGGGAGAACTACAAGGAGAAGGAGCAAGTGGTCAAGAGCAGATTATAGAAACTACAAAAAGAAAGAAAATAAAAGATAGGATGAGAGAGTATCAACAAATTTCGGGAAGAATAAGACACTGTTTTGGAGGATGAAAAGTGTGAGAACAATGGAAGAAATGAGAGCATTAGTGAGGAAAGAGGACGAGGAAGTAATATGAGACGAAGAAGAGATGAAGAGATGATGTGGGTATTTTGAAGCACAGTTGTATGTCTGAGATGATAGGATGGTAGATGTGTCGTACTTGAGACGTGGAGAGTGAGAATCAAGGCAAGTGCTTTAGTGAAAAGAGAGGAGGTAAAGAAAATCTTGCATAAAACAAAGCACGGCAAAGCAACTGGAGTGGATGGGACTTCAGTTGAATACCTCAAGAACTGCGGTGGGGTTGGTCAGTCCATCAGCCAGTGTGGGTAGGGTTGGTCAGTCTACCAGCCAGTGTGGGTGGGGTTGGTCAGTCCACCAGCCAGTAAGGGTGGGGTTGGTCAGTCAGGATGGTTCAGACGTGCCCCTGTAGCCAGAAGGTCCACCCCTGCTGGTAAACTAGCTTTTCATATGGCGTTAGGGCCTATAACCCTCTGGTCGTGAGCTCAAGAACTCTCGTTGCTCGACGTATTATGTACTCAGGCAGGTGCTTGTGTGTGTGCATGCTTGTGCTTTCGTATTGTCGTATATTTGTATGCACGTACGTCCCTATATATCTAATCGGAATAATAAATCCGGGTTGTACGCTGGCGGTAGTGTTGTGTGGGCCAGGGGACCTCCTGGAGTCTTGGTCGCTACATGAGAGGCACCGACAGACGCTAGCAAAATGGCCGAGGTTTATACCGCGGCTGATAAATAATGGGAAGCACCGAGGGCGACTTATGTGGAGCAGCGAACATGGACCCCTCTCCTGACGTCCGTCAGCTGCGCCTCCCCTGACGGGTGACCTCTACTCTGCATTTCAACACAACTTTTAACCATCTTTTTTAAGCAGTTTGTACCAAATTTCACTATATAGGCTGACGGTCTCTCCTTTCATGACCTGGTCGCTCATTTGGAAAAGATAGAAAAAGAGAATCTTGCTCGTTTGTGTATAAGAGGAAGTGGGTTATTGTGGCAAAGTTGGCAGCCAGAGGCGGTGGCCTCGTACCCTGGCCAGCGCTTGGGACGGAGTCGGGGCAGCTTGTTGTGGCATGATATTGACAGCGTATAGAGAGGGCGTCTGCTGCCACATCCTATGCACAGACGCACCTAAAACACGTGCAAAGTAGACCAGAGCTCCTCGTGTCCGCCGCACACACCAATCAGCTCGCAGTTAATATCAATGTGTGGTAGAGTGTGACGCAACCCAGCCTGACTCACGCTCGGTGGGAGGTGGGGAGGGGTTGTTGCTTGGAGATGGGGTGACCTGCATGTGTGGCTGGTAAGGTCTCACGCCTGTCTTGACTCACTTGGGTCCAGGGGCACATGAGGAACTCAGTCCTTTACTGGAACTCCTGGACAGTTCCAGTATTAGCTCTCATGTTCGGGAAAGTTGCCGGCACCATTAGTCTCTCTCGGAGATAATCAACTTCAAGACGAAGCGCAGGAATTTTGTGTGTGGTCGAGCCTTTAGCGCTGTTTTCGCTGACTAGTGCACAAGTATATGTGTGTTTGTGTGTTTGTGTGTGTGTGTGTGTGTGTGTGTGTGTGTGTGTGTGTGTCTGTGCGTGTGTGTGTGTATGTGCGTGTGTGTGTGTGTGTGTGTGTGTGTGTGTGTGTGTGTAATACATATTCCTGATTATCTATCTATGCAATACGAGATTTGGGGGGGACTTACACTCGTAGGGCCCCATCTTTTAAACATTCTCTACTAAGTTTTAAAATTCCGTTGGTTACTCCTACCCAACATAAAACTTTAAAGTTGCGTTCAGGTCACCCCTCACTCCTCTCTCTTCCATAGTGGGTAAATATAGAGCCTCAAACGTTTACCAGTGACTCACCTTTCTTAATTCTTGTACCATCTCTGTTGCCCTCCACTAGGCCTTCTCTAGTAGCTCATTTTGTGCTTCTTTAGGTGCGGTGACCAAACTTAAGGAGCAGCTTGCTGAATATTACACATATAGTTGTATGCTATTCTGATATTGGCCAGAAGACAGTTTATCTCCACTATTCTCCTAATGTGGGGTTCAGGCGACATGTTAAGGACAATGTCAACTCTCAAAGTCCCTCTCACACACAGATTCCTGTGGCTGATATCATGCCTCGAATCATTCTTAATCCAGCCTTCTGTTACAGTGTCCCGTTTCATTTTTTTACATTTGCTTGGGTTGAATTTTATCAACTAAGTATCAAACCAACTATGGATTCCGTCTATGCCCCCTCTTGAGTTGCTGTAATTTTCCTCGTTTTTTATATTTCTAACAAATTGTATTCGTGGATTGTGAGGAGTAGCGCTTCCGGTACAGACGCCTACAGCACTCCAGTGTTGACTTACACCTATTTCGAGATATCTCATGCATGGTGATGAGGCCTCTTGATTGTTAGTTCATGTAGCATAGTGTCAAAGGCTTTCTGGCAGTCCACATACAAACAAACCACTCGGCCTTTCCTCTCGTTTTAAACAGAGCTCACTCTCTCGTAGAAATCTAAGAGGCTCATTAAACATGCCCCCATCTGTCCTTACAACCATGTTGTCCCCTCTGTGGAGAGTTATCCATTCGGTCTCTGATAACCTTGGCCACTTCCCTACACACCACACTCGTGAGGGAAACTAGTCTGTAGTTCTGCCCCGCTCTCCTTTCCCATAGATGGGTATGACCTTTGCCGTTTTCTGCACCCTTAGCACTCTGCTTCTCTCCAGCGATATTTGGAGCAGTACTTCAGATGGTTTGTCTGCACATATCCTCAGTACGTATGGTGACATTTCATAAGGACGGACCGTGAGCCAAGTATGGCTCAAGTACTATTAGTATTCGGTTAAGGTCAAATTCTCAATGCTTTCTAAGACCGCCTCGCCACTGCATCTCACTGGTGATGGGGCTATAATATCTTCCACAGTGCGAGGTAGCTGTCATGTAATAATGCACTGTAGCCACAGCTCCCTTTCCACATCCAGGCCCCACAGAACTTTCCATGGTTTATCCCAGACGCTTCACATGCCCTGGTTCAATCCATTGACAGCACGTCGACCCCGGTATACCACATCGTTC
>JAUTXX010532035.1:0-10966 GCA_032273605.1 Panulirus laevicauda | reverse complement strand
ATATATATATATATAAACTTGGCAACATAATATCAATCCTAAACCCTCCAAACCAACCAACTCTCCCTCCTCCTTCCACTCTATACATCCAAACTCTGTGAAACAATGACCCACAACAGTATCAAACGAAACATGCCACTCTCACCCACACAGCATGGCCTCAGACCCAAACACTCTATTACTGCAGTGCACACTGAACTCACACAACATATCCTAGATGCATTCAACCAATCGCAACCTCCCTCACACACAGTACAAGTGCCAATAGACTTCAACAAAAGCATTTTGCACTGACATCTGACCCATCCTCACATTAGAAATACTCAACACCACCTTTCACAACAATCACAAAAAGTGGTTGGCCAATTTCACGGCCGGTCGCCATGCTAAAGTCATTCACAATGGCCTAATTTCTAAAACGCTTTTAAGTCTACAATGGAGTTCCCCAAGGAGCAGTTCTTTCTCCAACTCTCTTCAATCTCTTCATCCATGACTTCCCATTATCTCAGGGAAACCTTAACATAAAGTCTTTTCCTTCGTACATAACCTTACAATCACATCCCAACACCCTGACACCATAGTAGCAACATCGTACATGGAAAACTGCATTACAGAATTGGAACAATGGTTCATCCTGTACAGAATGTCTACACCTCCACAGAAGTTGTATCTGACATACTGTCTTGTCTTTCGTAATAATCAACTTAAATCAAAGAATTTATGATTCAGCAAAATCTTCGTCATTTTCCATGCGTGAAATATGAAAGAAAGAACATCAAGAGAGAGGGTTGGCAAGTGTCAAGGATCCGTGCCAGGCGTACACTTGGCAAATTTATCACCAACAAAGAAAGGCTAAACCTGCTGTTGTTAATGTCATCAGGCGCGCCCTCACTAATGAATCATCATATATCACAATCATTTCCTCAGCTTAAACAACACGCCTGAAACTTTTACCTCCTCGTTGTAAACAAAATCCATTCATATCATTCACTTTCTATTTCCTTCCTGTCCGGATTCATATAATGTAGACGTAATCATTATGTAATGTATTTATAGAAGTAATCATTATATGATGTAATTAAGCCTCTATATGTCATAAACTTTGTTCTTAATCTAAACGTCGAGTATTATTCACAGCTACATCTGACCTTTTCACATGTTACTGAGAAGCAATTGGCAACATCTTGGAAGATCAAAAGATCATAATACATTTTCTTGCGTCATCTAGAGTGTGTGTGTTGCGACAGTGGTTCAATGAGGTGTTCTTACTAGCGAAGAAATATTAATCTAAGAAAAAAAACAACCATTACCAGCTAAGTAAATATAGTATAAGGTTGATCTATGAAGGAATATTGTTCTTCCATGAACATTAAGCAATTAACTACGCTTCTGTTTAGCATTATACTGCTGACAAGCGGCTTCATTTTGACTGCACGTAGTCACGGGGTATCAGTCACGTCTCATATCTTACCCAGAACTGGGTAACGTTTGTTCCTAAAGTACTGAAGGTTTTTCCTAAGATTTAGGAAGACCAGAAGAGGATCCCATCCTTTTAGTATCACACAGGTCATACCATATATAAATAACGTTCTTCATTCAGCAATACTTCAGCAGCTTCACATCATCAACATGATGGACAAGACTTCAGTTGATCTATCGGTGAAGGGCTGAACACACAGGACAGCTTAACTTCCTGGGCTTATTATCTTGAGCTCAACGGTGCGGGCCTCGGAGTTCAACGGCACGGGCGGCCTTGAGTTCAACGGCACGGGTGGCCTTGAGTTCAAAGGCACGGGTGGCCTTGAGTTCAACGGCACGGGTGGCCTTGAGTTCAACGGCACGGGTGGCCTTGAGTTCAACGACACGGGTGGCTTTGAGTTCAACGGCACGGGTGGCCTTGGGTTCAACGGTACGGGTCTTGAGTTCAACGGTACGGGATCTTGAGTTCTACGGTGCGGGCCTTAAAGTCAACTCTGCAGTCCTTAAGCTTAATGGTACGACCCCTGAGCACAGCACAGCTCGATCCTTGAGAACGACGGTACAGCCACTAGGGTCAGGTCAAAGGTTAATCGTTATCGCATCCAAAAGTTGTACAATCGTACTTATCGGAGGGTAAATGTGTACGCTCTCAGAAATCTCTCCACTTCCAGTCGGCATCAGGTACCTGGGAAATCCGTGCCTGGTATTCAACATTGGATCAATACATCGATGAGTGAGATGAATCACAGGAGAACATGTTTTAACCAGATATGTCGACATTTGTCAACAGCAGACGGCGTCTCCCACCTGATAAGCAATGAAGTCTTCGTTCTACATTCCTTACAGTTTAGAAGCCTCTAAAATCGTTATGTGAACCTGGACATTCATACTTCAAAACGTACCTGAGCGTGTTAAAGGAGTGCACATACTTGTCATGCCTTTACTCAGCCAGGCCAGGAATACAGGAAGGCTAAGTAACAACTTTTGAAAAGTAAGGAAAGGGAAGAATGTTAGAAAAAAATAACAACAGTGGTTTCCTTACCATTGGAACATAAAACTGATCAGCAAAATGTGTGTACTGGTGTCGTAGGATAAGACAAGGGGCAAGAAAACGAGGACATAAGAACTGAGAGACCTGTTATGCAGAGGGTGTGACCTACGTTAATAATGGATCTCTTTCAAGACTCATTAAGATTTGGCTCAGGAAGTAAAGTGGATTAAAATAGAATTCATAAATTGTAAGAAACTGAAAGTAGGTTTAGCAAACAATTAGTTTGTGTCACTCCGGTGAAGCAACAAACGTCCTTCTTGTCTACTGATACCACATCAAAGTGAACTGTACAGATGTATACAATTTATTCCATAAGATGCAAACTGGAAGTAATATCGCGAGAGAAAACGGGTATGAAAATTAATGGTGAGGCTTAACTATCAGACGTGTCTTGTAAAACGAATGATAACAACGATGTGTAGTACGTAACTGATAATGTATGACTGACCACACTCACTTCCGCTACACACCTTTACCAACAAGCGTTTAGCTCATCACGAAAATCAGCCCAAGCAAAACCGGTGATGATCCACACCGCCCATGTTACCATCACCTACATCATCATCGCCACTGGCTACATCACAATGACCCGCTACTCTCAGTCAACACCCACGCTTCTATTTCCATCAAACCATCAAACAAAGCTAATCTCCAACGTTATCTCCACCACCGCTGCCGGTGCGACCTTCAACATTGCAACCATCGTCTTCACGACACACACCATCAACATCATACCACCACAACCACCATCAATACCATAGTTACATGCAGTTTCATCCATATAATAGTGAGGTCTGTCTTAAAGGCATCTTGTAATGGCCTGGTTCTGTACAGAATCATATCCTAATCTATTTTCTGTACAGCTTTAACATTACTTCTATATACTTTAGCAGAACAAACATGTCCTTTCTGAGGAATAAAATGCTGATTTTAGTTTCGAAAATTAAATACATTACACGCGAACGGAACAAGTGAACTACAACTACTCATATTTCTATCACACAGTCTTCCGTGCAATTTATGCCCTATAATGTATTCTAGATCTATGTAAAGGAATCTTGAAACAAAAGAAATGTACTTTAACTCCGTCATGGACGAAATCTAACACCTGTGTCGTTCTTAAGACACAAGCGCATCACAGTCATGTTGAGGAGGGACTGAAGTTGTAAGTGAAAAGATAGAACCCCTTGCTATCAGAAACTAACAAACGATCTAATTCGGAAGCTGGACGCCCAGGAGATGATCCTAGCTTCCAGTTCTACAGGAACCGGCAGTGTGTGTGTGTGTGTGTGTGTGTGTGTGTTTGTTAGAAAAACAGAATTACCAACATCTTCAATAGCTTAGTCCAAACACACAGTCTGTGTATGTAATTTCAAAGAGATTTTGTTCAGTTGTAATGGTGTCAGTGTAACTAATAGCCTTCATGTCTGACTCTCAGTATCATGTTCGCACGGTGACCTGAGTAGACCTGCGCAGACCTGAGCAGTCCTGAGCAGACCTGAGCAGACCTGAGCAGAGGCTTGGAGGAAACTGAGGGAATACTGACGTCACAGGAACTGAATTCTTATAGGGCAGGGCAGTGCAACTTCTTTCTCACGTGATGAAGTGTATGTAAACCATACTTTATGAGTTCACTAACAGTTCTAACGATCCATTTGAACGAATAATCTCCCTTTGAAAAAAGAGAAAAAGAGCATCTAAAGGATTTTTGTTCATGGATTGAGATGTGTTTGTATTGCAGTGCCGGTAATAACAATGACCTCACTTGTTCTGTCTTTCATACTAGGACAACCAAGTTCTCTCGGATCTATGATTCTCGAGAAGAACTCCACTTGGCATTTTCTCAAGCCTATCTGGTCTTCTGCTGGTTACTAGAACATAGATAGCTATGCATCACAATCAGTCAAACAACGAGTAACAAATACCGTTCTATTCTGACGTTAGCTCAAGGTAGTATTAGCCTTTTTCAGTTGTGACAACGGAACTTGGCTACAAAAACCTGGAGTTTACTCTTGTATTGTTGCTGAACAGACGAGACGTAAATTTTTCCAGCAGAATTACTAAGACATCCAGCAATATTCTGTACCTGAGTGCTGCAAGATAATTCAACTTAGGAAAAAATAAAGAAATATTCCAGCCATACTTAACAAGGCTTGGGTAAGCACTTCATCCATAATGATGTTTTCCAGTCTTGAAAGTATCGTAACTTCGCCTAATGCAAACAGGTCAATCTTGCTTTTTCTACTTTGCGCTCTACTCCCCCTCACTTTGCACAGGAGTAGGTAAGTATAACAAACATACACTTTGTTTCGGTAAAAATAAAACACTGTATTCACCACCAACAAATTATAACAATCACCAATGGCACCATTACACTATACCAATCACCATCACAACCACCAGCTCTAATTATTCCTCACCACCACCACTACAACTACCATCCCTAACCATTACCCCACCACTACAACTATCACAACATCAACGCAAGTACTCTCTCACCATCACCACCACACTCCCTCCCACCACCAATACACAACATACCTCCAACACGAGGATTGATTGCCTCCACCACAGCCTCCCCCCTGAAGGTTAGCCAGGCTGGCGTCGTGCACACAGTACTCCAGAACTGGTAAGATCGATATAAAGATCCGTGTTGATCTATATTGTGTTACGTCGTCGCGATGATTATGGATCAGATATCTGGTCCTCGGTAACCCGCTGGGGTAGACTGTGTCTAGCTCCGGCGCGCGGGAGTCATAATGATGGTAATATGCTGTAGCTTGATATATTTTCTTTTTCATAGTTGGTTGCCGTTTCCCGTGTTAGCAACGTAGTGCCAGGAACAGACAAAGAAAGGCCACATCCGCTCACATCTATTCTCTCGCTGTCATGTGTAATGCACCGAAACCACAGCTCCCTATCCACATCCAGGCCTCACAAATCGTTCCATGGTTTACCCCGAACGCCTCACATGCCCTGGTTCAGCCCATTATATATATATGGTAGCGATTTCGAGGTTACACACCGTGCGAGGAGCTCCCTTCGACAAGATTACACCATCATCGTCACGATGAAATGGCCGAAGACTTGTCCAGGAACTTCTTTCTCCAAAGGAAAGGCTTTTAAATCTGATGATGCAATTCGTATTACTTCATCTTTTCCTAGACAGTTCGTCATGTAATACTCATTTTATGGTGACATATACTCTGTCCTAGTTTCCAAAGAAATGATAAGTGTAACATCATATATACAGCTCCCTTTTCCTCAATGTGGGACAGATCGAGCATTTTTGCTTCTCCTCCCAGCTGGGTAATCGGTCTTACGGCCGTGGGGTGCGGACGTGTTTGTCCGTTCCTTTAGGGTCAAGCGGCCGTGTTTGTCTTCTCCCAACCCGACAAACAACACCATACCAGCAAAACCTCCTGTGTCTCGCACCGCAGGCTGCATCGTCCGTGCTGTGTGGGTCTTCTCCTCACTACTGTGGTCGCTTCATGTATCCGACCCTAACATCTGCTCTCCAGGACTGCAGTACTGATGTTGTTTATGATATCTGACTTGGTGGCCAGGGTCACCTGCCTCGAGTATACCAGAGAACAACATGCCCTCTAAGCCAACCTTCCCCTGCGACTCAGAGCTTCTCTATGTTCCATGAGCAAATCAGTTAATGATCATCATAGCTGAATGAAAACGAGGAAAGGTGTGATATTTCAGTTCCTGCTTGCCCTACAACATCGGATAGGTCAAAGGAGCACGGTTGTGATGACTGAGCTGATAAAGCAAGTGACAATGATCCAATTACCTTCCAGGTAGTTAAAGGCAAAGCCACCGAGACGAAGAAAAAGACGAGGAAAAAATTAAACGGAGCCAAACGTAAAAAAGCGCAACTATATATATATTCCACTAAACATGAATTTTGGCCAAAATACAACTGGTGGTACAAGCAGGATGCACACGTGTGGGTGCTGAATATTTTGTCAGGTCCGCATCTGGAACCAAGAGCCAGGCAGCCACCTCCCTCAGGAGACTCTGCTCGCACCAACAAAATTGCCATCATTATCTGGGGCTTGAAAATTTTCCGAGACGCAGCTGTACTACAGCAAAGCCAAGACATGAGGGATAGAGAATGACTAAAAGGAGAGGAGACACTAGACGCTAGAAGCTGACTGGGTCGGCTAGGAACACCAACCCACTCACTAACCTCATGCTTCCTGGTGTGTGTTGCGGGTACTTGAAAGTGGATATATACCATCCCCCGAAACTCGGTGTTTCAGACGTTTAGGAATAAAGTCATGTTGCCAGCGTTTGCCATGCCAAGGTATGGGAGATGCACTGGGGACATGCAACAACAAAAAAAAATCTGCAATGATACACTCGCTCAAGGTTGAGTTTGATCAGGCAGGCACGCAGGTGTCGGGGTGTGGCACGTCGACCGTCCTACATTACCTCCTCCTCCTCACCTACCGCGCTGGCAGCCGCTGCAGTCACCTGCTCCAGCAGGTGAGATAACACCTCCCAAAGTCTCTCTCTCTCTCTCTCTCTCTCCCCACCCCCTAGCGCTGGCCCTATTCCCAAAGCTAAACCATTACCAAATAATGTTATCCACACGAGGCCACAGAACTGGCTAGTTTCCCTTCGACTCACAGAACCCGCCTGTCCTACCTAGTAAAAAAAGAAGGAATTAAATAGGAATCTTGGACGACAGTGACATAAAGAAGACTACTGTGATTACTGATATCTAAAGAAATATAAAAAGAAAATCCAAAAGAGCCACTAATGCTCGATTAAAGTCAGACGTGATCTGTGAGAAAGTACAATAATGAAGTGAGAAGGTTACGAAGTAGCAACAACAGATACTAGTCATGCAAAATGAAAAAAAAAATGATATATATGACCCTGCATCACGATTAGAAAATAGTAGAATGTGGTTCTGATGAGGATTATAGGGGAATTAATGAAGTCAAAGTCGATAATTAGTAACGAAATATTGATGATGATGATTACAAGGGGATGAATGAAACCAAACTTGATCAGAAGTGAAGAAAGACAATCGCTACAAACCTCAGAGGTAAAGTATTGGAAAGTCCTCCAGAATTACTCTGATTTTACCGTTACAAAGAAACATTTTGCTGGACAATAACTCAATACATGACCACTCCGACTTCAACAACAACAAAAAAACAAACTAATATTTGAGAGTAACATAAACAGTGAATAAAAACAATATCACAAATATATCAATATCAAAACACTCAGCAGGGCCTTCGCTTCTGTGACAGTTAATATATACCCTGACCTCCGACACAAGGCTACAACTAGTGACACTGACATCTGCCAGCAAGAAGGTCTGACACCTGCTGGTAAACTCGCAGAGTATGAACCTGATGCAGCCCGTGTCCCATGGGGAAGAAGGTGTCACTTCTGACACCATTAACCTTCCGAGACTAGTGCCCCGGTAAGCCATTGTTAAAACTGTATGACTTATGTTTCTTGGTTAGTTAACTTCTTCATAACGAGGAGTTAAGTACCAAACTCGAAACGATCAACCGGGCGAATTTCGTTTCATCTCCCAGACAAGATGTTGATGCAAGACTCATGAGAGAATGTTACTCAAAAGTCTACAGTGCAGAACTAAGGATCACGTGTCTTCGACATTACTGGGATCGGAAACGGTAGAAGTATACAACACTATATTACAACTCTTCTACATGGGGACAGACACTACAATTGTACATTATATCTTGACTTGTAAAATGCATTTGCAATTGCTAATACGCAAGTAACGTGTGAATTACTCAAAATGGAACTATATCATCGATCTTTGCACTGGCCTGCTAGGATGTCCCATCAACAGAAGGTTATTACATTCTTTCAGTGCTAACAGTAAGGTTAGAAAATATGCAACTTGGTGTTCCTCAAGAAGAAGTACTGAGTCCCACATCAATCCTATACCGGTACCAGTGTACCAGTCCTTTGCAGTATATCAAAGTCAGTCACAGAAAGGATCTGGAATGTGATAAATAATTATAATGTCGTGTACAAACCAGAATTTGTGAGATGCAAACCACTGTCAACTACTTACAAGCAGCCTGTGACAGACTTGGTCTTACCATTTCTGCAGAGAAAATCAGTGTGTGAAATAGACGAACGGTGATGGTAAGAAAGAAACATCGAAGCTAGAAAACGATGTCACACAAAATGATCATGTCTTATCTTGTACATACCTACGTGTATCGTCCTCACGTATTGCAGCCGCTGTACAAAAAACTAAATAGACAATATACGGAAAGATTCAACGCCCTCAGAGTTGTGATAGGAGACAACATTAATAATGAGGCTGATGGAAGTGATAAAAGTTTACCACACTCCAACTTTAGTCTCACATAACAGTAAAAATATTGAAAAACATAAAAAAAACCCTAAGGAACCCTTGGCTGTTCCTAGACCACTAAAGTACTCAATATGTGGGAATAACAAGCTATACCCAGCATGGAAGAGAGAATACTTGAAATTCATCTCATGACAGAACTAAGGGTTTTACGTTGTACTCCAAATCATGGCATCAGCTCAGAACTGCTCGATTACATTAAACATGTGACTTTCAATGAATCCAAGTACGAGCCACTCACGTGAGCGTTCGGATTGATCCAGCAGTACAAAAACAGGATGCAAACATCACTTCCACCCACCCTGGTAGATATATATTTCTACGACAACACTCTACCTACCTATTCATTAATTACCAAACTAATTAACTCGGCAGATATCTCACCTAAGATATCATCATACCTACCTATTCAATTAGGAAACCAATTACTCCCCTCATCCTCGACGCATTACCATCAGCATTGCTCTTGAACATAAACAGGGCCAACAGATTTAAGACATAATATAGAGTATCTGTGGTGATGGTTCTCAACTCTCCCACACTGGCAAGACTGGCTATCACTGTCCTTCAGCCTCATGGTATGTATATCAGATAGAAATATTAGAATTAATGAACTGTGTGCCATACATATCGCTCTTGAACTTGCAGAAAATGCTACAACAGGAGGCAATTGAACCATACCTGATTTTCTGTTCTCACTACTCACTCTAACTACCCTAAAACAAGACAGTAACCCACTTGTATCAGAGGCCAGGTACAAATATGGCCATATCATTGTTGAAGGGATTCAAGTCATACTGCTGTGGATTCCCTCTCACACAGGTCTCAAATAGCCCGATAAATTTGATGCCTTAACCAAACTTTCGTTGTTTAAAGAGTTTTTCAACATGATATTAGGTTCAAATTTGCGATCAGGAGAGAGTATCACGTATCTGAAGTAAGCAGAAGCTAGGATATAGACACAAGTTGACAAATTTCTTATATAATGAAATGTATTTTATAAAGATATATGGATGGAGAAAGTGACATGACAAAATGACAAGATCAGCAACATGTGTATGGAGGAAGTAGCAAGATCAGTAAAATGTGTAATGAGGACAGTAAAAGGACCTGTGCATGGAGGAAGCAACATGATCAAAAGCATGAGTATGGAGAGAGTAAGATTAGTAACATGTGTAGGACGAAAAAAAGATCCGTTGCGTGCGTAACAAGAAAGTAAGATATTAACACACATATGACGAAAATCAGATCATTAACATGTACATAGAGAATGTCACATTTTCAGTAACATGTGTAGAGCGAAGTAACAAAGCGGTAACATGTGTATGGAGAAAGTAACAAGATCAGTAGACTACAAGATGATTTCACCGAATTAACGGATGAGACATCTGTACGACACAACTGTAAGCTTATGTCACGGAGCAAACTTATAACATCTAGTGTCATAATCCAGTTAGTCGAGAAGCCTTCTCGCGACGAGAATATATCAGATGTAGTTCTAACCACAAAATGAGGATCTCGTTAAAAGTGTTGAAATTGTAGAAAAGTCCGAGACACGTGATCACCAAGAAATTACTTTTGAGGTCGCTTTCAACAATGAGTGTAATGGTGGTTCAACATGACAGTTGCGAAGAGAATACCTGATTTCAAACTTGCAAATCTTAATGTTTTTTATCAGGCAAACCTAGGATGATATGGTCAATGAAAACGACACGAACGTAAATTGGAAAAGCTTCAGTAAAACCTTCAGAGCAGTGAAAGGAACATACGTGCCAATGCGTAGCAGACGATTCATTTCTAAAACGAACCCAGGGTGGTGGAACGGTCTAATAAAGTAGTACCTTTTGTCAGAGAAAGTAGCTCAAAAAAGGCTCAATCAAAGAGACTAATAACCAACATGATAGGGTAAGTTATGGAAACTTGCGTGGAGAAAGCAAGACAGTTATTCGACAACGTAAACGTCAATTTGAAGCGTTTATAGCTAAAACTTACACACACACACACACACACACACACACACACACACACACACACACACACACACACACGCA
>JAUTXX010532025.1:0-10966 GCA_032273605.1 Panulirus laevicauda | reverse complement strand
GAAGGAAGTTGCGGCTAAGGCCAAGGGTGTTCCTCACATGCCACCATGGATGACAAGGAGGAAGGAGAGGTATCCGATGGGAACGAAGACAGTTTTGATGTAAGTGTAGGTCAGGGAGAGGTCCCAATAGGGTCCCCGGACCCCAGGACGACCCCTATGACACCTGCCACCTCGTCCCCCACGGACCCTACCCGTAACAGTTCTGCTGTCAAGCACTCGTACTTTCATGCCTTAATGAGGTTTATTAGGGAAACATACCTAGAAATGTTCGTATCAGAGGGGTTTTTAGCTAGCTGAATACACACTCATAACATAATGTCTTAAATTAGTCACATGACACATTTGACCATATCAGCATATTTTAGATACTTTCTTCCACAGTGTATCGCTCATATAGATCAATTCTTTCTATTCCAAAACTGAAAGAATCACTTCAGAAGAATATCCAAGTAAAATATACCACTTTATTTCCGGTTTTTGAATAAGCTTTAGATATGTTCAAGACATGAAAATGTCCCAGAAGGATAGTCTTTTCGTGTCCGATTATTTTACTTAACATTTCCGGCCAACATTCTTGAACATTTCCAGCCAACATTCTTATTCTGAAAGAAATGGGTAGGGCTTTGAAGCTCTGGGAAAATATTGAAATAGGTGCAAGCGTGCAAGTGTACACTCTCAAATCTGGGATGCTCGGTACCAAGACGTTGTTGGATATTAGAATGTCTTGTTTCATAATTCAGTACGTTCCTTCAAACAAAAAAATATTTATCATGAAAGTTCTGGAATTCTGAAATGTAAACTCAGAAACTTACGGTAGCAAATTCTGAGGCACAGCACAACAAATGTAAAACTTTTCATATTGTGCGAATAGGTGATAGTAGGCACACTGGTAATAGGTAATAGTACACACTGACATATACTAAAAAGAAAAGATTGACATAGAGAAATGTTTGCCAGAGAGCTATTATCTTTGTAATTCAGTCAGTTGTCATATTTCCACACTCGCATCACATCCAGTACAACATTTGTTTTTGCTTAGCAGGTTAGTGAAACGAGGACTTCCACACTTAAGATATTTATTCCATATTTGTTTGGCACATGGAATGAGACCAGTGTTTATTTAGAAACGTATCTTAACATTTCGAACATCAAGAACTGTACATATGTAATTGCTAGTGAAGTCAGAAAATGTTTGGAATGCAAAATATGAGTGGATAAACTAAAATAGATTTGAGATGAATATAAGAGCATATGTTTTGACACAATCGATATCTACTGGTAATATAAACATGATAAACATTGAATGCTAGAAAATAGATGGAAAAAATGATTGATTCACAATTCTTATTGAGACTCGTGAAAATGAACTTAAAGGTAGCCAATAAATGATAGGGATAAAATTCAACATCAGAAGAAAATGGACTTGTCAAGCTATAGTGTGTCTGAAAACTTTTTCTTTTGTGAATGAATCAAATGAATGTGTGTTGATTGTTAAAGGAAACAGTTAAGGTCATAATTACTTGTACAAGTCGTATTGATAAGTTAAAAGTTTGAATGATAAACAACAATTAGTTATAGAAAAGAGTGTTATATTGGATGAAAATAAGTTCAGCCTATATGATGCAGTAGCACAGGCAAAGCCTAACCCAGGGGTCATTGACCTTCCACTTCCTCCTATCTTTAACTAATGATATGATAACCTAATGTTCTTCTGTAAATACACTTTAAGGTATATTTTAAACAAATCTGATATGTTTTATTAATGCATTGTTGCCTACCACCCTTTCCCTCCATTCAACAAGAGCCAGGGGTTGGAATGATCTGATAGACGAAATGTAAATTTCATATATGAATGGTTGACTTTAAAAGCTTGAATTCAAATGTTAGAGTTTAAAACTTCATAGCTAAAGGATTTACATAATGTTATTTTATCCCTATTGCACAGTCCTTATAAAATGCTCTTTTCGTATGCAAAGAAAATTTTTCCTTACAAAATTTCTATCAGATATTTAATATTCAAAAAAGTAGGATAATTTTTCCACTCTCTTGGTGTGCAGAGGTGTGTAGTGGATGCCATGGATCCTTATTTAAGTAAGTGTTTTGTGATTTTGTTTTTTTGCGGTTGTGATTTCATTTTACATACACCTAAACACATTACAGATTTTTGGGTTTGTATCCAGATGTGATTTCACACACCCCATACACATTAGCTGAATTTTATACATAGCTCTGTGTTTTTCATGTTTGATTATACATATGTTAGAAGTCATACTGTCTCCTTAATACTGGAGTGAGTAATATTGATTTGCAGAGTACAAATTGCAGAGGTGTGAGCTGTTGAGAATGATATGTCACATAAAAAGAATGAAGAATGGGCAGTAAAACTTTGTATATGAGAGTGAGGTATGGAAAAAAACAGAGAGTATAACAAAGAATTGACTGTTAAGATTTTATAAGCATATTCAAGAGTTTGGATACAGGATGAATGGTTGAATGTGCATAAGCAACATGAAAAGTAAAAGGGGAAGGAGACAATTAAGGCTTTAATGAGTAGAGGGGACTGCATGAACCACCTTGGTAGTTGAAAAACCACAAAAGATTTAGAGTGATAAACAGCACTTTGTCATCTGCATTTTGCAGATCCAATGCTCCTTTTATTTCTTCATGGAGTTTTCTTCAACTTGTTTCATTCCTTTGCTTTCCAGTTAGGTTACAAGCCTATAGTTCGTCCTGATGCCTCCCAGTATCGTCATGTTGCACGTCATATGCCATCTAGCGATGAAGACTACTCCTCAGATTCTGACTCTGATACTGCAGTTATTGCAAAGCGCAAACGACCTACTGTTAGTAAAATGGATACGTGCTATTCAGAAAGGTAAGTCTGATTGCAGCTTTGAAAGGCAATGTAGGGTTCTGATGTGGGTGAAGAACCAGGTAAGTACCTTCGAAATAGAAATTTGTTAAATGCTGCTCATGATTACTATTAATCCTGGCATATTGACACCATTTGCTGGTTTTGAGTTGGATCTCTCATGCTTATGTTATGGGAAAGCTGAATGTAAAAGCAGATTACTCAGAGTTAGTTGATTGCTTTGGAATTGAAATTGGGTCTTTTATTGGGTTTAAAGAAATTAGAGTTCATTTGATTTTGTTATACTTGGACTATTGTCATATTACTCAGTTTGTCTTCCTAAATACTATGTATGGTCTTGATATTGAATCCTTTTAATTATCCTAGAATTAGTTTGATTCTTATATTTCTTTTTTCCATTCCTATTGTTGTCAGCTGTGACATTGAAGTTATTCATAAGAAGGAGTACTTGGAATGATACGAGAATAATGATGTATTTAGTAGATTCTATGCAGGTCACTCTTCTAGACAGTGGAAGGCAAGTTTATAGGTTTTATTTTACTATGCAGTAACATAGACAAAAAGTTATAGTGGCTGCATCTCTTAAAGATCACTTTTTCAGGTCTCAGAACAGAGTATCGCTGGACCTAGAAGCCATTTTCTACATTACAGCAGGATGATATATTTGAAAATCTTTTCAGCCATGATCCCAGAGGGTGGGCAGTTGATGCTACAGAAGAGGAGATTAAACAAATAGCAAAAGCCAAACGTCGTAACAATGTCTGGTCTACAGTAATGGAAGAACAGGTAAAATATTCTGTGAAATTTTTTGCCTGCTAAAGATCATCATTGTAACATTGTTTAATGAAATGATAAAGTGATATAGGATGACCATTACATCTTTCATATCTTAGATGTGATAAAGTGATATAGGATGACCATTGCATCTTTCATATCTTAGATGTGATAAAGTGATATAGGATGACCATTACATCTTTCATATCTTAGATGTGATAAAGTGGTATAGGATGACCATTACATCATTCATTTCTTAGATTCATTGTAAATTCAGAAGGAAAATACAGATAAAAAAGCTGCAAGTGAATTAGACCCATAAAAGAGGCTCAGCTATCTGCCTTCACTTGTTAAAGAATATCAGGTAATTTTATAAAATGAACATTTTTTTTTTTGTGAGTTCTGGTGAATGGGACGAATTAAGTTTTGCTTGGTCAAGTGGTTGCATTAATCAGATTTGTTTATTTGAAACCTTTATTTTTAGAGGTACAGGTAGATAGTATACATAGTGGCTATAGCATGATAATTGCATTCATTATTTTCCTCTCTGAATCAACTAAGTTCATGTTTATCTTAGAGCTGTATCTGTGACAGTATAGTATTTAGAAAAAATATTTTAAACTATTGAAATATCTATGATTTGGATAGCAGAGACATTATTGATGTGGGTGTTGCACTGTGCTGTTAGCACAATCATCAGTAGTAGTGTTCCATATCATAGGAAATTTAGATGTAGATGGACAATTTAATCCTTATGTTCTTGACACTTAGACTGAAAAAAGAATCTTGATGTTCTTTGTAGGATCTTAGTCCAGATACTGTTCCTGGGAATACTAAAATGTCGTTGTGGTAAGATCAGTAGTGGCCTGCTTGCATAATTGCAGCCAATTACAGATTTCATTTGTGGTAACCAGTCTACAAGTGGTTACACCACAAGCAAAAGTCACCTTCAGTAAGCCTGTATCACTGTCACTGGTCAGGAAGTTTTATGGTCTCATTGAGAATGTTTTCTTCTTTAAGAGATTATCATCTCCCTGCTCCTGTTATAAAGCTTAAGGAGTCCAGTAAAAGGATTCCTGGGTCGTATAATGATAACAAAAGCCATATCCAAATTACATGGATATTTTTGAAATTTAGTACTGTAATTCTTTTGAATAGGAAATATACATATGTTATATCTAGAAATTGTCTTGATCAGTTTTTCAAACCGTTAACTGTGAGATGTTTTTGCACTAATTTAGTAACATGGTTATATCTGCCTTCTAATTAGGATAGTGCTGTATTATTGTGATACAGAGTATAGGTGTGAAAACCAGATATTCTGCTAAAAAGTTTGTTTTCCTTTTTACAAGTTGAAATATCCAGGAGTTATACTTTTGAGTACCATCTTATCCAGAATTATCATGAAGGTTTTAACCCATTGACAATCATGAATGAAGATTTTCACCATGTTCTCAACATCCACATATGAAGATCTTTTTACTAAGAATATCTGCCACAAGTTTAAGGCTGCATTCTAGGCTTGGGTAGGGCAGCAAGCATTTATGAGTGTTGAATTATTCTGCCAGACAATCTCACAGTAACCCAACAGACATGACGGGGAAAGAAGTGAATGGTTAGTTTTGAAGTTACTTTATTCACCAGTTTCTACTGATGTATATACAGTATCTGTATAAGTATTACTGATACTGTTACTTAAAAGATGATAAATCATATTTTTTACCCCTGGGGATAGAGAAGAAAGAATACTGCCCATATGTCTCTTGCTTTGTGTAAAAGGTAAGTAAAGGAGGTGGTAATGGGGTTTGGAAATCATTCTCCCTTGCATTGCTTTCCAAAATAAGGAATGGAGAAGGAACCAAGTGAGGTTTTGTTTCTTTAAGGCTGATTCATCCATTTCTGATGCTACTTTGCTTGTGTAGAAAAGAGCAAACACCCATGAAAGAAAAGATAAAAGGGGTAAAAGCAAAATGATAATCATTCTTCAGTATGGAAGGTAGAAAAAAAGGAATGTTAGGCAAATGGAAATGACAAATGTTAACTCTTACCTATGATAGTGAAGCAGTAGCCCTTCTGTGGGTTACAGTTCTAGATTTATTTTTATGCTGTTGATCTTACATTCTGTAAGGATAAAAACATTTGTAAGGGTACTGAAACCTCAACAGGTGAAAAATGTGAATGTTAGAGGTGTAATGAAATAATGCTTTGTGAAGTGGATTAGATCTGAAAGGCTTTGTTTAGGTTAGATGTAGAAGACTAGCAGATGCTTGCCACCTTACGCATAAACCATATGCTACATCATTAAAGTATTGCTATCATCAACTTGTTTTATGGATTTACTGCTGTTTTAGTTTTATCTTTTCTTTTCGGGAATACAGTGTGTCCTCTGCAAAGTTCTTCAAGTCTTTGTTTGACCTACAGGTCCTTGCACAAGAAATAGGGGGCTTTGGCCTTAAGCGAAGACTAGATCAAGGTGACCGCAGCATTGAGAGCTATGACTACACGCAAGCTCTTAAACTTAGGGGCATCCAGGCTGATGATTCAGAGGAAGAGGAAGAAGAAACTGAGGAAGTAAAGAAAAAAAGGTAAGGATCAAGTTTGTTAGAAAAGAGAAACAATAGTTTTTTATGAGTAACATTCTCAGCTTTGCTGTTACTTGAAGTTTTGTCAAGAATTTTAGATTACTATATATATGGCCCCCACAAGCTTCTATATATAGCACACTAGAACTGTGTTAAGAGTATTCTGGATACCATTACCTCAAAATTAAAAGTTTATGACCCTTACTAGCTTGGGAGTCTCTGACTCAAACAGCAGCCAACATCATTTGTTGTTTGTTATAAGATAGTGGCCAACAGCGTATGATGTCTTTATTTTCCCCTTTCATGGAGAAATCTATAGAATTAACCTTCTATGTAAGACTGTGTAAGGCCCATCCATGAAAATATTGGTGTTTTCCTTGGGAATTTTGATTAGAATGAGAAACATGACAGATTCAGTTCTGAGGTCCAGTAGGTGAAGCTTCTTTGGGAGTCATTTCCCTGTAAGCCAGAGCACTGTACAGAAATAATGTTTGTGAAATTCCCATATGTAGAAGGGGAATGTAAGAAAATGTTTAGAATATTGGGGAGGAAACTTCAAGTTTGGTTTAGTACGATGTTTATGCACCATGGGGAGAATGATAATAGATTTGTCCAGTGGTGGCCATAGCAGACCCTAAAGAAAATTATTTTTATTTTCTTTTTATGCCTCAACAGCTTTCTTCGCTCATGTGTGCAGTGTAAATTCCTGGATCCTGTTGTTTGCTGTGTTGTGTACTCTCCTGATCAATGCACAGAGAACATGTACATTATTCTTATCTTTTTCCTGCAACTGTGGAATTGCAGTCCTTAATGAGATTTTCCTGTTGTAACTCTTTGTATTGAGATGGTATTATGATGTTTTAGTTTTCATGTGCAGTTACTGTCCTGAGGTTTTTATATGTGACAGGAATGCCTGGGAAATTAAAAATCTTTGTTGGTCTTTAACCCCCTCACTACAATTGCTGTCTATATGTTTTCTCATTTCCCACTTCACCCAGCTGATGCTACAAATTGGGATTCCATATTTTAGAAATGCTGCACAACATCTTGGAATGTAAATATTAGCATTAGCATTGTCCACTGCCAACCTCCATATGTTACCATACAGCAGATTAGTTATTTTTCCATTTGTAGGTTAGTTGCTCAAAAGAAGTTCAAGAGAACAGTGACATTATTGCATTGCTGGAGCAACTGAGAAAACCCAGATGATTTCATGGATTCATCGTATGTCTTCAGTGTGATTGCACATGCAAAACAGAATTCCATATAAGTTGATACATGTCAGCAAACACTGATGTACACTGCTGTGTTTGTGTAACATAAGCAAGAAAAACTTAGTAATTTACTGGTATGTCTAGCAGCACTGACTGATGTATGCCAGCTGTTAGCACATGCCAATTGATCCCTCACAACATTGACATAAACTGTGGCATGAAAGGGTTAATACAATAATGAGCAATTGAATTGCATTATTAGCATTTATGTGATAATTGATGATTGTGGTCTAATTTTTGTATATTGTGACAAGATATGATTTAAAGTGTGCAGGGATTGAAAGATTCGTATGATGTTGCTCATTTGCAATGTAAAAGATAAAATTCCATGTAGTTTTATAACTTCATTGTTTTATATGTACTGAGAGAAATTAAGGCCAGGTTAAGCTCCATGAATGAGGGGAACATTTCTTATTTAGACCAGTTCAGAAGGATTTGATAAGAAGACAGTATGAAAGCTGTAAGTGCAGAAAATGGGGATGAATCAGGATATTACTCTGATGAGAAGAGAAATAGAACACCTTGTATTGGGTTTTAAGGATTTTTAACAAGGTAATGAGCCAGCATTTCACTGCTTGTCAGCTTGCACTCCTCTGACCCAGATAGCTTTCTTTTCTTTCTACTTTACCCACTCGTGCACTGCTGGCATTCTGTCTACAAACAAAAAGTTTCTCCTTGTCCCACATAACACCTGACAGTGCTTAACTCACACAACTCATTCTTTGTAACTCTAGATTTTCCTGGGGTTAACACTGTGTGCTAGCTGTACTCCTGCCATATAGCAGAATTGTAGAAGCAATAGTAGTTGGTAGGAACATAAGGCAGGAGCATTAGGTAAAACTCACTTTAGGCAGAAGCTGTGCTGGAGTTCACCAATTATGACGACTCTTTTGCTGTGGTCACTCCCTTGAGAGAGTTCCTGGAGGGAATGAGCGTCAGAGATATAGATATATTACCATTTGAATATATGAACAAAGTTAATCTCAGTTTGACTAATGGTTATGTTGTTATAATTTTTGTGTCCCACAGATTCAGTCACACTCTCAGTAATAGGTTTTTCTTTTTTGTCACCAGAGGATTAAACTCTTCTTGTAAAGTCAGTTTCCTTTGTAGCCAGAGTGCCAGCTGAAGTGAACATTTTTTTAGCATTTATAGCTTGTATTCATGAGTATGGATACGATGAAGTTTCATATCTTGGAATATTTCTGTTATGTAAGCATAGATTTTTCTGTAACAGGATACAGCGAAAACGACATATGAAGGAGAAAATTAGCTACAGAAAACCAAAAACGAAAAGTGGGCAGCGGGACTTAGTAGATGTTAATGTGAATGAGAATATGACAGATGAAGAAGTAGGCCTTGCCCTTGCTGATGCATTGCTGGAAAGGAAGCCTGAACTTATAGGTATGTAAGTCATAACCTCTCTGCATATAGGACAAGTATTTGTAGGGGGAGAATTCATTTATATGATTTTATCAAAACTTTATATGAATATACCTTAAACAGCTTTCTCTTGTATAAAGCAATTGGCTTTTGGTGCATCTTTGTGTATTCCCTGATATCTGCAGAAGAGAAACATGATTAATGTCGATGCCAATAGATACTGTATATACTGTCTCAGCATTAATAGCATTTTTCATCCATTATTTTAATGGTAGATATTTTATTCATACTTATTCTGTCTAATGAACATTGTCTGAGTTATCCTTTCACCCTAATCAGGTTTCTCCCTTCAGTTCATCTCTGTGATATGTTTGTCCTTATAGTGTCTTTTACTGTACTGCATTTTCTAAATTTTGTTGATTTTTATCAGAACTCATTTTTTTGAACAAGTTATAGATTATGTCCCAAATATTTTAGGGTTTGACTAAGAAATGATTTCTTTTTCAGTGCGGGTGGTTGAAGTCTTAGGTCGGGAAAAGGCCATGGAGCTCTACAAAGAAACTCAAGAACTGGAACGTGAAGGTGGTCTTTTGATTATGGTGAGTCTGTGAGATAATGATTTTATATGTCCAAGATGAACTTTTTTCAGTGTACTTTGGTGATATGGTAATAATATAATGAAGGGAAGAAGTATAAGTATAGAAATGAAAAAAAGGTTTAAGGGGCAGCATGATCCTCCCAACCCTGACCTATGCATCAGTAATATAGACATGGAATGAGTCACAGTGGTCAAGAATCTAGGCTGTAGAAATGAGCCATTTCAGAGGAGCATGAGTTGTGATTAGATGTAATGAAGAAAGAAATTAGGTGTATCAGAGATTTGATATTGCAGGGAATGCATAGGGAATGAATTGTGAAGTGGTAGGGTCGGTGAAACATGATACTTTGAGGTGGTTTAGGCTTGTGGAAAGAATGCAAGATGGGGAGATTACAAGGGAAGGGTATGATAGTGTGATTAAAGGGGTTGGTGTGAGTAGGAGACCACCTGTACCATGGGAAAATAGAGTGGAGGAGTACTGGAGGTAGAGAAATGGGGGAAGAATGCAGAGAGTGGTGCATACAAGTGAGGCATGTAAGGATAAGTGAAACTCTTTTGCTCTAGCCACCCGCTTGATGGGAGTTCCTAGGGGTGGGGGAAATGGCATCAGATATATAGATAGATTTTCATTGTATTTATTTATTGCAAGTGAGACATGTTGATTTGCTGGTTGAAGTTATTGGTTCTGCCTTCTATCTTCTTATATGAAGAATCATCATATGAGAGTGTATATATTGAGTATTGACTCAGTTATCTTTGACTCTAAGGTGCATGATTTTGCATAGTTGTTTTATCTGAATGCCAGAAATATTATTCATTGATCTCAGAATAAGAGATAGGTTGATAGGAACATGTTCAAGGAGTTCACTATTGAAATTTTATTATATAGACTTATTTTGTTAACCTTCTTACATATGTTGTTATATGTTGTTATATGTTATTAATAAAGATATAAAGGTAATATCATTATCAGAATTTTGATATGACAGGATGGGTCCAGAAGAAGAACATCTGGGGGAGTGTTCTTGCAGCTGATAAAGAATCTTCCTGGCTTAGAGAAACCAGATCTGATAAAGATTTTCCCTCAAGAAGAGTCTCGATCATTACAGCAATGGAGAAAGCGTAAGAGAGCTCACCGCAAGCGGGAAAGACATGAATCAAAACCTCAAGGTAGTTTGTTCTCAGTAAATATTTGATTGTGTAAGATATTAGATGTAAGAGAAAGATAGTGGGCACATAGTTGAAAGGACCAACCAGGGTGTGTTTAAATGGTGTGGGCATACAGAGGGTATGTATGTATGAAGAGATAATGACAAAGAGGATCATTGTGTCAAAAGTGGAGGAAGTGTAGGGAAATAGGAGACAGAAGGGGATAGAAAGATGAAGTATAGGAGGCTTTTAGTTACTAGGCATATGATAGAGTTGATAGAGATGCTCTGTGGAAGGTATTAAGAATATATGGTGTGGGAGGCAAGTTGTTAGA
>JAUTXX010532016.1:0-10967 GCA_032273605.1 Panulirus laevicauda | reverse complement strand
TTGGTGCATTATATATGACAGCTAGAGACTGTGAACAAATGTGGCCTTTGTTGTCTTTTCCTAGTGCTACCTCGTGCACAAGCGGGGAGAGGGGGTTGTCATTTCATGTGTGGCGGGGTGGCGATGGGAATGAAGAAGGGCAGACAGTATGAATTATGTACATGTGCATATATGTATACGTCTGTCTGTGTATATATATTTATATGTTGAGATGTATAGGTATGTATGTGTGTGTGTGTGGACAGGTATGTATATTCATGTGTATGTGGGTGGGTTGGCCCATTCTTTCGTCTGTTTCCTTGCACTACCTTGCTAACCCGGGAGACAGCAACAAAGTATAATGAATAAATAAATGAATATGAATAACCTCTTTAATCTGGCAACATAGGGACCTGGCCATTACCGGACCACTGAAAATGCCGGAAAACAGAAAATGACCCCTTTAAAGGCACTCAGGTGAGTACACTTACCACTTACCATCAGTTCGGTTTTGTATGTTCGTGCAGCGTTGATGCAGCCAAGAATTGTTACCCTATCTTTACAAGCCTTACCCCAGATGGAGACTCCTCAATATCCTGGAAAAGATTTTTTGTGGCATATGATGCCAATACAGTGCTGATTCATCAGCATTATACACGTGTTCTGGGGCTATAAGAAATTAACAGGACTGTTAATTAGCTTGGCTGCAGTGTAAACAGATCTTAGCTCTGCTTACAATGCCGCGCTAGTGAAAGATCCACAAACTAATGGTGGTACATTCAAAACATGCCAGATGGGAGTTGCCAGATCACAGAGTGCAGGATTAAAGAGGTACAACCTGTATCATATTTTTGCTTACTTATGTAAGCGCAAAAGGCTCATAATACCTAGAAAAAACCTGCAGGTGTTGATCCTTGACAATATGGGCAAACATTTCATGAAAAGCAACAGTCTGGGTGTGAACATTTAGGTTATATGGTATGATGAGACTCCTGATGGCCATGTTAATAGCTGAGTTATCAATCTGTTTTTTCCTATTTTTGCTTACTTTCTTTGTGGAAGAGGCTCATAATGTCTAGAAAAAGGCATGCAGGTGTTATCATTGATAATTTGAGCAAGCATTTAAAGAATAGCAAGAGTCTGGATATGAGAATGCAAGTTATAAGGCAATACAAGATTCCTAAGGGCCATGTTTACTGCAGTATCGTCGATTTATCTAATTGCATTTTTCCCTAGTATATTAAACCCTTGATCCGACAGACTAATAGGGGAAGAGTGTGTCTGTTAATGCTGAAACTCCATTGAATTGAATGCAACCTATTTCTGTGCCACATTTGAGTTCACACACTTTCTTTTAACTCCTCTATCACTGTGGTACAATAGTTGGGTGGTGGGCACCTGGCAGCGAGGGAATGCTTGCCAGGCAGTTGAAGGCAAGAATCACACTGAGATAGAGGTGATGCCACCACTCTCCTGTGAAAGGATACTTCTTTATGATAAAGTAAGGATGGACTACCTGCTTTCATTGCACCTCTTATATGGCACAGAGTAATATACGAACCTTCAAGGGAAAATCCCAGGTTATTACAAGGATGCTCACCTTCTAAAGGAGATGAGGTACAACCAAGGAAATTGCCTCGGAAGGGGGAACCAATCTAGACAGTGAGGAGATGGAAGTTTTCTATAAAAATGGGTATGTGGCCCACATCTCCGAAGTCCACTTCCTCCAGTCCAGTGGATAGTGCATTAGTGATGGCACAGGCAGCTACACAGGTGTTAAAGGTAGCCTGCACAACAGCAAAGCGACTCCTCAACACCCCTCCAAGAGAGGGGGATAATTCACCGACACATCTTGCAGCAGGAAGACAGTTGCAAGATGGTGTCTAGGTGCCCAGCAACATTCTTGGGCACCATTATGTGATAAACTAGTGATGGAGGACTGCTTTATGGGACAGGGAGCGGGGTTTAGAAGAGATCTAGGCTTGAATGCAGGGCGGCCCAGCAGGTGAAGCTGCTACATTGCCCCAGCTGTCCGTGGGCACCCCTGTCAGCTTGCAAGACATCTTTTCAAAGGTGTGGGAGAGCGAGCATGGTTGTGGAGGTGAAGCCGCATAGACAGTACCGACTTCACCTTATCCCCGACAGTACCGACTTCACCTTATCCCCTAGGTTTTGCCAAACCCCACGACACCCATGGGTAAACGGGAGTACCCACCAGCAGCGGCTTTGCCTGCAGTTGTGGCGACACCCAGCCTAAGGTGGTGGTGCCCTCACGATGTGAGACACTGCCCTGCACATTTGCAAGATTATGTTTGTGGTGACTCCTGTGAAGATTAAACACTGATTTGTAATGTCATTTTTGTTCTGCTCATATGTAAGGGAAGTGTGTTGTTGCTGAGCAGTGATTTGTTATGTCATTTTTGTTCTGCTCATATATAAGGGAAGTGTGTTGTTGCTGAGCAGTGATTTGTATGTATATTTGCCTTATGCCTTGTCGAATGTTAATTTCAGTTTTTTTGTTGTTTTCTTGTTTACAGCTTTGTTTTTGTTGTAACAAAATGACACATTTAGTTATCAAAATCTCAGGATGGGGAGTGTAGGGTTTAGTGTGTGGTACAAAAGTTGGTTGGCAGGCATCCAGCAACGTGGGAACACTTGCCGGGCAGTTTGAGGCAGGAGTCAGACTGGGATAGAGGTGATGCTCCCACTCTCCTATGAAAGGATACTTCTTTAAAGTAAAGTTAGGATGGACTTCCTGCTTTCATTGCACTTCTTATAATCACTGAATTGTAAGGATTGTGAAATTAATTAATAAATAGTCACAATTCTGAAATAGTAGAAACACTCTGTATACAATCTGACCACATGATAGCTTGAGACAGACTGAGACTGAAAAAAAAAGCGGGTCTACCCCATGCTACCAAAATCAAATGTGATATGAAAAGTGCATGCTGCTGCATTTGAAATTCTTTACTTTTATTTCTCTATCATTAATTTTGTTCATGTTAGCTGAGACTGCATTTGCAGCTGAGGCTCTAATCAATGCCATCTCATGAACGATACATATATTCAAAAAGGGAAACAGGAGTCAAGCAGGAAGTGCTCATCCTCCTCGAAGGCTCAGAATGGGGTGTCTGAATGTGTGTGGATGTAACAGATGAGAAAAAGTGTGGATGTAACTGAGATGAGAAAAAAAGGAGAGATAAGTAGCATGTTTGAGGAAAGAAACTTAGATGTTCTGGCTCTGAGTGAAATGAAGCTCAAGGGTAAAGGGGAAGAATGGTTTGGAAAAGTCTTGGGAGTAAAGTCAGGGGTTGGTGAGAGGACAAGAGCTAAGGAAGGAGTAGCACTACTTCTGAAGCAGGAGTTTTGGGAGTGTTTAATAGAGTTGTTTTCCATTGACTGCATGTAACATTAACTTTTAAAATTTTCTATATCTGTTTTTCATATATGAGGTAGAATAGCATTATATTTTGAAGTTTTTGATAACGAGTCATATCTTTAATGAATTAGGGTAGACAATGGTTTTTGCTTCATTTTTCTGACTTTTGTTTTCTTTTAGTTGAATTTTTTTTACTTGTCCAGAATCCAAGATCTCTCCCACCATACATTTTTTTAAATGCTGGTAGATTTTCTCACCTGGGAAATATATTATTCATTCTACACTTGATAGCTTTTTCATCTTTTGATAGTGTCATTTGATCTTCTTATTCTTCATCTAGTTTCAGGTCTTGTATACAGTTATTTTGTTTATTTTCCTCCTTAGCCTCATTGCTTATTTGCTCTTCTATTTCTGTGCTCAGCTTCATTTCGTCCTTCAGCTTGGCCTTCCAATTTCAAGGTTGAGGGGCCTTGTCTTGCCATTGTCCTTTACCTATTTTCTTCTAGAGGACATAGAACTGTAATAGCTTTTACTATATGGTTATAGTTATTGTATTATTATTGTTTTATAAAAGAGAAGTTCAAAAATTTGATGCATTATCTTCTACTGGACATTTATGATGAAAAAAATTTCTAATGTTTTTTTACAGTGCTGCAGGTGATGCTTATCTGGAGGAGACAGCAGCAAATATTGGAATACAGATTCCAAGCCTGGAGGAGGTGGAGAAAGAACTCGATGGAACACCAGATTTGGCTAGCATCAACTGTCGAATTAAGGACACAGCATTTGTACTTGCAGATTTTAAGTATGATCTTTTTTCTATTTATCATTATTGTTCTCTAAACTGTTTTTCTAAGTCTTTATTTATATATATCCTCCCCTCTAGTTTTTACTTTTCTAATAGAAGGGGGCTAAGTGAGGATTTTCCCTCTAAGGCTCACTCCTCTGTTCTTGGCACTACTTTGCTAATGTGGGAAATTGTATGGGTAGGAAGAGAGGAGAATTACTGGTTCCCTGTGAAGATCGGTCTGTGTCAGGGGTGTGTGATGCCCCCATGTATGTTTAATTTGTTTATGGATGTGATGGATAGGAAGGTAAATACAAGAGCTTTGGAGAGAGGGATGAGTATGCAGTCTGTTGGGCATGGGAGGGCCTGGGAAGTGAGTCAGTTGTTATTCACCAGTGATACAGCACTGGTGACTGACTCGAGTCAGAAACTGCAGAAGTTAGTGACTGAGTTTGGAAAGGTGTGTGAAAGGAAAAGGTTGAGAGTAGATGTGAATAAGAGCAAGGTTATTAGGTTCGTCAGGGTTGAGGGACAAGTTAGTTGGGATGAAATTTCGAATCAAGAAAAATTGGAGGTAGTAGATTGTTTTGGATATCTGGGAGTGGACTTAGCAGCGAGTGGAACCGTGGAAATGGAAGCGAGTCATAGGGTGGGGGAGAGCACAAAGGCTCTGGGAGTGATGAAGAATGTGTGGAAAGAGAGAACGTTATCTCGAAGAGCGAAAATGGGTTCGAGAAGCGTTTGGGATACACCATGGAAAGTTTTGTGGGGCCTAGATGTGGAAAGGGAGCTGTCTTTTCAGCGCGTTACACATGACAGCTAAAGACTGAGTTTGAATGAATGTGGCCTTTGTTGTCTTTTCCTAGCACTACCTTGCATGCGTGAGGGGAGACGGGGTGCCATTTCATGTGTGGCAGGGTGGCGACGGGAATGAATAAAGGCAGCAAATATTAATATGTACATGTGTATATATGTATATGTCTTGCTTGCCTTCATCCATCCATTCCTGTTGCTACCCCACCCCTCAGGGAACAACATCGCTACAACCTGCTTCAGCAAGGTAGCACCAGGAAAACAGACAAAAAAGGCAACATTTGTTCACACTTAGTCTCTAGCTTTCATGTGTAATGCACTGAAACCACAGCTCCCTATCCACATCCAGGCCCCTCAGACCTTTCTATGGTTTACCCCAGACACTTCACATGCCCTGATTCAGTCCACTGATAGCATGTCGACCCTAGAATACCACATTGTTCTGATTCACTCTATTCCTTGCACACCCTTTACCCTCCTGTATGTTCAGGCCCTGATCGCTCAAAATCTTTTTCCCTCCATCTCTGACACATATATCCTCTTTGTCAATCTTTCCTCACTCATTCTCTCCATGTATCCAAACCATTTCAACACACCCTCTTCTGCTCTCTCAACCACACTCTTATTATTTCTACACATCTTTCTTCCCCTTTCATTACTTATTCGATCAAACCACCTCACACCAAATGTTGTCCTCTAATGTTTAATTTCCAACACATCAACTTTCCTCTGCATAACCCTTGCAACTCTACAATATAACTGGAACTACTGTTCCTTCAAACATACCCATTTTTGTTCTCTGAGATAGTCTCTTTCCACGTGCTCTTCATTGCTCCCAGAACCTTTGCCCCCAACCCCACCCTATAACTCACTTTGACTTCCATGCTTCCATTCACTGTCAAGTCCATTCCCAGATATCTAAAACACTTCACTTCCTTCGATTTTTCTCTATTCAAACTAACTTGGCCCAGAACCCTGCTTAACTTAATAACCTTGCTTTTTTCACATTTATTGTCAACTTTCTCCTTTCACAAATATGCTTATCATAACATTGCTACAGTTCATGCACATTATCAAACTTATCTCTAGAGAGATAATTTTGTACAGCATACCCGACATTTGCATGTTGTACAGGGGCTCTTCTGCCAGGTCTCACCATGGCGACGTTCATGACCATTTTCGTCGTGGCATACTTTTCTTCTTCTCTTTCGAATTCTACCATTGCATTTGAGCTCCAAAATGCTAACCTGATGATTATAAAAAAAAATTTAATATGAAATTGTTTAAAATTGAGAATGTATAATACTAAGATGAGAGACACCAAAAATGGTTATGATAAATTACTTTCATGGATTAAAAAATCTAGTTACTCCTCAATAGCTCAATCAAAACTGTGAAATGTTTACAAGAGCTATCTTATTTTACGTAACAGTATATCCAAAGCCTGCAGATTATGGGGCACATTGGTTATCAAGCCAAATCGACAATGTTTCTAACGAGGTCAAAAGCTTAAATGAGCTATGGAACTTCAGCGTTGTGTTTGATTATTTTTGAATGCTTGTTACATTATATCTTTATTTCAATGCTATATTTAATATATCAGCAAGAGGTACATAGGACAGATATTAAGTGTACTTCCCATTCAAGAAAAAAATGATGACCATTTATGAAAAATAGGTCCAGAACATGAACTGAAGTGCAACACACTCTTGACCCCAGCATGAACAAAAGGGATAAGTTATTGTTATTAGCTGTACTCCTTCAGAAGTGATAAACATTTCTCACCAACTCATATGCATAAAGACATTCAAAGCAGAGTAGATATGCAATATCTGCTTCAGATGTTTAGTTTACTGAACATTTCAAAACCTTCAAGCATTAAGAATGCAGCAAAAATTCTGAAACTCTTGCTTAAGAATTTTTCATATTGACTCCACTGCTAGAGAAGCGAAGCAGTCAACACCTGCTTGCACACGAAGTAAGATTTTGAAAAACTAAGAGGGAAAAGTTACGGGAGAAGGAAAAGTCAAGATAAAGGTAAATGTAAGGCAAAACAGTATAAAAACAATATATTCTTAAGTTACTGCGGGGTGTGAAAATGTTTCAAACTACTAGCTTGGTAACTCCTTAGAATTTAAGCTAAATATCACTTCTTTAATGGTGGTTCCATGAAAAACTAAGGCCATCTAGTGTAGCGAAATGTTTCATGCATGATTTTAAAATAAGAAATTAAACAAGGAGCATATAATTCTTTGTGTTCATATATGATTGCCAACAGTTGTAAAATTTAATATAATACAAACCTTCTTGTTTAGTTCACTAACAGTGTTTGTGAGATGTTCTACCAATACTTCAATTCCTTCTATTCGTTGTTCTGTCATATCTTGCATATAGCTTCCAAAGTCGTCATCACTGTTAACTTCTCTGTTTCTTGATTTTGGTACCCAGTCCCTTACTTCATCTTGGTGATGACTATGGTCAAGTTTAGGTTTAATTATTCTGAAAAAAAATACTAATGAACAGAGTACACAATAAAATCAAACTCAGGCCTTATTTAAAGATCTAGTGATTTCAGTGGATTTTCTCCATATCTTTGAGAACATGAGGATTTGTATGTGGTATTTGTGGATCTAGAGAAAGCATTTGACAGGGTTGATAGAGATGCCTTCTGGAAGGTCTTAAAGAGTATATGGTATGGAATTAACATTACTAGAAGAGTGCAAGTAGGCAGAGAGGAGGATGAGTTGTACCAAGTGAAGGTGGGTCTGCAGCAGGGGGTGTGATGTCATCATGGCTGCTTAATTTGTTTATGAATGGGATGGTGATTGAGTTAATGCAAGCAACTTGGAAGGAGGGGCAAGTATTTGGGATGTAGGGGTTGAGGGACCTGTGAAGTGGGTCAGTTGTTGTTTGCTGATGACATACCACTAGTTGCAGATTCAAATAAGAAACTGCAGAAGTTGGTTTTTGAGTTTGAGAGTGTGTAAAGCAAGGAAGTTGAGAGTAAATGTAAACAAATGTGTGAAACAAGGAAGTTGAGAGGGAATGTGAACAAAAGCAAGGTTATTAAGTTTAGCAGGACAAAGGCAGAGGTTAACTGGGGGTGTAAGTTTGAATAGAGACACTTTGGAGGAAGTGGAGTGTTTTAGATACATAGGAGTGGACATGACACTGAATGGAACAGTGGAAGCAGAAGTGAGTATTAGGTGGGTAAGGAAGCAAAGGCTCTCGGAGCATTGAGGAACATGAGGAAAGAGATGTTATCTGGAAGGGCAAAAATGGGTAAGTTTGAAGGCATGATACTCCCAACATTCTTGTATGAATGTGATGCATGGGCTATAAATTTGGGCATATGAAGCAGCTAGGGGATACCATGGAAAGGTCTGTGGGGCCAGGATGTGGATTTAGGTGCATTACATGACAGCTAGAGGATGTATGTAAGTGAATAAGGCCTTTTCTTTTCTCTTCTTGATGCCAAACAAGTATGAAAATAATACATGGTCAGGTAAGAGAGAGGTGTGGTAGTAAGTGGAGTATATGTATGAGAGCTGAAGAGGGTGTGCTGAAATGGTATGGACACATGGAGATGATGAGTAAAGAAAGGTTGACTATGATAGAATACATGTCAGAAATGGAAGATTCAAGGAAAATGAGGAAACCAAGAAAGAGGAAAGAAGGATAGGCCTGAGTATGCAGGAGGGTGTGAGGTGCACAAGTGACAGTGAACTGGAGTTATGTTGTGCACAGGGTACTGAATGCTGTCAGTGGGCTTAAGCAGGGCATTTGAAGCAGTTGGGGAAAACACAAAAGGTTTATGGTGCCTAATTGTGGATAGGGTGTTCTGGTTTCAATGCAATTTGCATAAACATAAGAGTGGATGAGAGTAAATGAGGCCATTTCTTCATCTGTTCCTGACACTACCTCTCCAGACTCACACAAGTCACACTTTTCCACTAATGCTCTCGACATCATCCATCACAATAACACTACTAACACTGTTTCAACATATTTCATAAAAGTTCGTACCCACAATGAAATCACCATAAAGAACACTTACTACTCATTTGCCCTGCACAGTCTGCACATAGATGCAAACACATCACAATATTTTATGGCCTGTGTCCCAACCAGGGGATGTGGCCAGCTTCCCGAGTGCTGCATAGCCTCATAAGGATAGAAGGGACTACTGGGGCAGGAAATAAGTATATTTGTGTGTGTTTTTCATACTTGATTGCCCTTTCCCACATCAATGAGTTAGCATCAGGAACATTTGAAGAAAAGCCACATCCTCCTCACATCCATTCTCTAGCTGTCATGTGTATGCACCCCAGACACTTCACATGCTCTGGTTCAGTCATTTGACATGTCGACCCCAATATACCACATTGTTCCAATTCACTCTATCCCATGCATAATATCTTTATATATACTAGTATTGTTTTGGTGTATCACACATGAGAGCATAAACACTTAAATGAAGCTTGTGCTTTGTTCCTGCCAAATCATTTGATTCTGAAACACACCATTTACATCAATTTATTCTATTACAAACCAAACTGCTTAAATTCAGATTTGTGTAAAGGAAACCCATTTAAAGCATGATAAACTTTTAGGCAAAAAAGGCAGATTCAACGAACTGAATGACTTGCTTCACCAAATTGGACCGTAACTCTTTCAAACTGTTATTTCTATTCACTGAGAGTTACATATTTGCTTTCCCTCTTTATTTCTGGGTTTAGTTATTCTGACTGTAATGAATCAGGTTAACATGCTACTGTATTTAACAGCTTACTGAATTTTAAATCAAATTACTTTTTATCACGTTAAATTTATGCTTTTCTAAAGTCTCATGGCAAATTCTGTAAGACCCTGAAGTAGAATACACTACCGGTATTTAGAGCCAACTAAATTTTCATGACTACAGTGAATTCAGTAATGTATTACATATGGATTAAGTAAACATTCTGTAGAAAGGAATAAGAAATATAAATTATATACTTTTTAATATGGATTCTATACATTCAATATTTTTCATAAAATCATAGGGAGCATTTGATGATTAATGTGGAGTACAATAATATACTAACCTTTCTCCATGTTCAAAATAGGTATCATTGTCAGAATTATTACTACTGAAGGAGAGTGTTGCACCACTTTCAGATTTAGCTTCCTTTCCCTTGGTTATTCCCATTAAAATGTGCTCTCGATCCTCAACATGAGAAAATTCAGCTTGACGTCGAAAACGAATACCCGGTGTTTGGGTCAGGCTATTGAAGTTACCAGCATTCCGACAATCTGTGAAAAATAGTTACTTTTAGTTGAAAGTAAACAGGTTAGTGATTTAGGCCTTAAGGTAAATATCGCAATGACTTAAAGTGTAAGAGGGGTACTAGTATAGGCAAGTGTGGTTTTGTGCAATAAAGTGTTCAAACTAGATTCTTCTTGCAACAAGGATTGTTGACATGTGCCGATGTTTCAAAAATACAAACACTTCATCATGAATTTATCTAAAAATAATTTGCAGTTGTAAAAAAAGAAAAGTTTTGCCCATAATGAAAGCCAGGTAATATCCATGATCTATATTATATAGTCTTTAATATGAGTTACTTGCCCTTAGCACCTTAATTACTCCCATCTCTTTATCATAAGCCCAGCCTTTACAATATCCTGTGAGATGGTCACATAGTGCTGATGTTGCCCCAGCCATGCTGACTACTGTGTCAGCTTTCTGCTGGCATCCACTTAGTAAAATTGCCTCTTGTAAAATTTAACACTTATGCCCATGTTTACCAGTCAACACTGTGCCTGAGCATCAAGTAAGCCAAGATTGTAAGAAAGACCTTTATATATATTTATTTTGCTTTGTCACTGTCTCCCGCGTTAGCGAGGTAGCGCAAGGAAACAGATGAAAGAATGGCCCTACCCACCCACATACACGTCCACACACGCAAATATACATACCTATACATCTCAATGTATAAATATATATACACACAGACATATACA
>JAUTXX010532015.1:0-20430 GCA_032273605.1 Panulirus laevicauda | reverse complement strand
AACATTATGCAAGTGAAGTAAGAACGACCGTCGGTATACCGAGGGTAGATAACCTAGTTTGACATGGTACACCCTAGGTGAACAAGTAAGGTAGATGCATCTTAGGTAAACAGTTTTACATAGCTTTTACTAGATACCATCATCCTAATCTGGCCTAGCTTATCCCAGCTATCACATACTTAAAGGTAACAACGTATTTAAGTCTAGAAACAACTTTATTCAGTGTAGCTTAGCCTAGCAGTATTTAGATTAGCAGTATCTAACTTGCAGTGATTAGTTTAGCTTAGCTTTGCAGTATTTAGCGTAGCTTAGCTTAGCAGACAATGTCTTGTAAGCACATAGCATAGCCTGTTTAAAGTAGCATAGCATACTGTGACGTGTAAAGCACATAGCATAGGCTTGTCAGTACTTAGCATACCCAATCTTGTAAGCACATAGCATATCCTAGTTGCACATACCATAGGCTAGTATAGATTTTAAGCAAGTATAGTGGCAAATTATTAGATTAGGAATGCATTGAATAATTCACCAGAAAGTGAGTGGACGTCAGTGTCCTGGTGGATAGATTTTGACAAAAGTGGTACTTGTTGATTCCTTACATTGTGGAGGTGATGTACAGGTGCGATGTCCCTTTGGTTGATTGAATTTGTTTATGGATGGGTGGGTTAGGGAGGTGAATGCAAGAGTTTTGGAGAGAGGGCCTGGGAAGTGAGTCAGATTTGAGGGAGAAACTGCAGAAGTTAGTGATTGAGTCTGGAAAAGTGTGTGAAAGGAGAAAGTTGAGAGTAAATATGACTAAGAGCAAGGTTATTAGGTTCAGTAGGGTTAAGGGACAAGTTAATTTGGATGTAAATTTGAATGGAGAAAAATTGGAGGAAGTGAAGTATTTTAGATATCTGGGAGTGGACTTAGCAGGAATGGAACCATGGAAGTGGAAGAAAGTGACAAGGTGGGGGAGGGGATGAAGGTTTTGGGAACAATGAAGAATGTGTGGAAGGAGAGAACGTTATCTTAGAGAGCAAAAATGGGTATGTTTAAAGGATTAGTAGTTCCAGTAGTATTATATGGTTGTGAGGATTAGTAAAGGTGATGTTGAAAACAACGTTGGGTTGTCAATTAGAACCGTAAAAACTGCAGTTAGATCAGAACTAATTGACCTCTTTGAAGCACGAAGACAAGTTTAGATAAGCATAAGTAGAAACATATTTTTATTAGCATTTGTTGTTAAATGTTTGCAAACACATCTTGGTGCCCTTCAAACTCCCAGCTTGGTTTGAGACATCACAGGTGATTCACATCATGGTTTCAGTGGACAGAAAGTTTATGATATATTGATTTCTTTTATTCAGTTCCACCTAGGTACCTAGTTTTATGTCATCTCCTTTCTTTAGATAAAGGGATGTGGGCATCAATGGTGACCCTAGCACAGGCAGTGCAGCGAGCGGTAGAAACTAGTGCCACAAGTGGAGGCACACCAGAGGCACTAGAAGCAGGACATGATCTAGAGCTGGCTTTGCAGCGACACCGCAGCACATTTATCTCACTCCTGCGTAACCCACAAAAGAATGCTAATGAAAGGTAAGTAGTATTATTGGTGAGATAGAATGTATGGCTAGGATGGAACTACAAATTCTAAAATGAAATTACAGTTTTATTTATTTATTGCAAGGTCATGATGACTGCTAGCAGATGCCCAGGTAAAGTCAGGCTTTTAAAAAGGGCAAATTCAGTTTTGAATGTAACTTCTGGTTCTGAAATTAATGTTTCTGTTCTCATTCCTCCATTGATAGGTTTTGAATGGTGAATGTAACAATTTGAGGTAACAAATCCCATATGTTAGTGATATTTTTTACTTCAAACCTTGTACCTAGCAACAGTGTTATTGTTCAGCAGTATGTGTTTGAACATGGGTCATTAATTAAGGTCCTCTCTGAGTAATAAGTTCCTCCTAATCTCTTATCTACTCCTCTTAATGGTTTACTTCACTTGCTTTGGATGAATTTTTTTTGTATTTGCTCTAATCTATCTGGCACAATGTTTCCTGTTATTTAGTTGTTGTACAGTAAGGCAACTCTTTATGCCACAGTCATTCCATTCCTGTTTCCACTTGCCATCGTTTATGTTCCTTTCCCATTCACGTGGCATATGCTTCATTTGAATATTACTATTAAGTTGCCAGTAATGGAAGGAATGGAGTTGGGCCATGTCAAATTATTTATGAATAGTTTGTTTGTAACTTACCTAACAAGTAGGCTTGGTAATAAGAAATGGCTTAAATGTAAATAGTTTAACAGATGAATTTTTATGTTGCAGTGTGTTTCTCTGATAATTGTTTGAAATATTTGTACATTACAGGTCAACACTACAGCGCTCTGTCACTGAGCTGGTTACTTTGCCTGGTCATGCAGCTCCAACCAAATTGTCTGAAGCATTTGTGAAAGAGGCTGTCATAATATCTGATATGTTCAACATGAGCGAGACATCGGCAATGTCTCTCTTGCAGTCAGCTGAAGAGGAATCCACACTCTACCCTGGAGTTCCTAGGGGATTAATTGCCATTTTGTTTTATTATGACAGTCGAGTAAACTTGGCTCATGCTCTGAAGACCTTGGTTCAGGCTCGCCAGGGAATTTCTTGGGTTTTACTCCCTGATAATGAAGAACTGTCACAGAGTATTACCAGGTATCTCGAACCTATTCTTAACATTAGTCTGGTTGATAGGATTCTAGAACTAATTACATCAATGGATATTACTAAGGAAATAGAACTTCTTCAACAGAATCGTGCTTTAGGAGATGCTAAGCATAGGAAAATGGTGTTAGATAAATTTCTAGCAGTACGTAGTTTGCTGGCAGATACACTCTTTTGCTGGGCTGCACAAACCCCTTTAAAAAAAGATGAATGCCGACGTCTCTTAGCACATATATCTAAAGTGAAGTTGACAGAGACTGGTGATGGGTCTTTAGATCCAGTGAATATGGCTCTGCTCATGGCTCTTTTGTACAGTTTAGAGGCTGGACACCTGTTGACATCTGAAGATATGACAGAAGCTCTAACTCAGTTCCCAATAACAAGTGACAGAACTTTTGTACAAGAAATTCACCGTGAGGTAAGATCAGATCAAGCTTGGGAAACACCAGGATTAAAAGCTATAGTACAGTTAGCATGGACTGTCAGTCTTGCTAATCTCAGGCAAATTGCTGTTGCTACTCAGCTAGCAGATATTGATACAATTTTAGAGCAAGAGGACTCCGTTTTAGATGATGCATTGAAGGGAAAGGTATTCTCATTCATCCAGAATTCCATACTGTCCAAGAAAAACACTCCACTTGACACTTTTTACTGCCAGCGTCTTCATGCAGTCCTCTCTGATTTCATTATCAATGTTCCTGAGCGGGTGAAGGCCATGAAGAACAGAGCAGATGAAAACTCAAGACTGATCACAGCAAATCTGAGAGAGAGTCTACAGCCTCCAACGAATTTAGATCAACCATTTGAAGAGCTTCTGACTTGTTTGGCAGCTTTATATCAAGATGGACAGTGTGGTGAGTTAGTGGAGGATTATTGGTGTCCGAGTGAAATCCTTCCCACGGCAACTCTTCAGTATCGTGGTCAAGGAACTCGTCAGATGGCTTTATTCAAATTTGTACGACTTCCTGGAGATTTTTTGCCTCCTTCTTTGTTTGTACCATACGTAAACCTCCTTACAAGCTTAGCCACAACTCCACGATCTGCACATTATGTTTATAACTTCTTAAGAATGAATAGCCAGCCACTTTCCCAGGGTAGTAATTTGGCTTGGGAGCATTTTATGACAGCATTAACACAGTATTACAACAATCTGAGAAGTGAAGAGCCTGGAGCAATGGATACCATGTACCGAGCACGTGGAACACCACGAGGTATCACCCCTCAAGAAGTACAGGGGCTTTCAGCTGTGTTACAGTTACTTACTATGGTAGCTGAGAAGGATGAGTTGTCACGTGTTGCACTGTGTGACAATGCTGATTGGGCACCACTTTATGTGTGCACTGGCTTGTTAACATGTGCAGTGCCTTTGATGCTCAAGGTAGAACTTGTAAATACTCTTGCGTCATTTAGTCGAACCCCAGCATTAGCTCAAAGAGTATGGGAGTTAGTTGAAGGAGGTGGACTGATTCCCATTCAGGAAGGTGTAGCAGGATACCAACCACGAGGTTTACTTGTTGACATTGAAGAAGTAGAAAGTAGTAGGGAGGAGTTTCCCTTAACTCAGGCAGTTCTCAAATTACTGAGCACTTTGGTTCGTGCTGGTATTCCTCCAATGCTTGGTGCTGCCACTCGACAGCCAGGGTTTCGTCCATACCTTGATATGGTGAGAGACAGAATATTCTTGCGTCATGATTCTCGTGCTTATCGTGATGCAGGTGAACGTTGGGCCGTAGCTCATGGCTGCTTAGAACTTCTGCACCAGTTATTAACAGAACAGCTTCAGCTGACCCCAGCATTGGTTGATCAAAGAGCTGGACCGCCTCCAGGTCACTCAATCCTTTTGGATTTGGTACAGGAGTCCCAGCTTCAGAAACAAGTTCTGTCAGTATTACATGATGGGGTTCAAATATTAGAACAGTATAAGGATGTATCAGGTCAGAAGGATCTTCATGCCAGTCTGTTGTTAGTACTGCAATTATTACTGGCTGCACAGGAACAGCAGCACTTGGTTCTTGGGACATCAACCAACCCAGAAGTAGTGCTTGGTGTGGAGCGCTTGCTTATGGGAATCAATGTCCATACAGGAGTTAGTGATCATCTTCTAAATGTAGTGCGTCTTGTGGGCCATCATCAAGATCTACCTAACCATGCTGCCTTAGCGTGTCGACTTTTAGCTAGTTCTGCTGCAAGACCCAGTTCACAGACCCATCTATTTTCTTTACTCACTGCTTCTGCAACTACAGCCATTACAGTCAGACACAGTTTTGTAGAAGTGATAGACCATGCTGCATTAGACATTCCAGAACACTTGGATGCTGCAGATGCAGCCTTAAATTTACTTTTAAAATATCTTCCACTTCCAGCACCAAATGTGGCCCATTTTCTGCTTGGTTATACAGCAGATGGCATGACTACTTTACGTTCTGATTTACTTGATGCTGGGGCCCGTGGGTATCCTCGCACAACACTGCATGCCATAATAGCTGCTTTACCATCATGCCCACCCAATCTTAATGAAGTTGCCTACCGACTTATCTATGAACTTTGCAGTGACACAAATACCTCAGCACCCACACTACGTTATCTACGATCCTCTCAAGATTTGTTGTACCGCACAGTTGCTACTATGGGTCTACCTCAAACTGATTCAAGACTTCGCTTGTTATCTCAAGGTTGGATCTTGCGTTGCGTTGGATTAGAACTACGCTATCATGCAGTACACCAGCAGAGATCACAGTTAGCACGATTGATTCACTTGTTAGTAGCTGGAGCAGAATTGCCTCAGCAAGAGCCCCTTGATGTTTCTCAGGGTTGGGTTGGTGGTATTAGTGGTGGACGTGGCCCACTTCTTACTTTACTAGATGCTGTTGATCTCAGTGTTGAGCCTCCACCACCTTTACAATGTGAATATTTCACAAGGGCATCAGAACTTATTACTAGCTGTGAAAACCCCTCTCCCGAAGGTCCCATGGTTAGTCTTAAGATGTTACACCAACAGTTGACGGCCTTGCTACAAGAGGGAGGTTCTGGGGCCCCAATAACTCAGCGTGATCCGTTACAAGCAGAATTGGAATTGGTTATGGAACATGCATTAACTCTGAACCAGACAAGGGCATTGTTGTTTGCTCACAAACATTTCTTGGAGGGTTGGAGACAAGTTGTGGAGGTAGTTGTAGCTGTAACCCCCCCAGACCTAATAGAAACTGCAACCCATCACACATTCCTCCATACACTTACCCATGATCTGACTCGTCGTCTTCTAGATGACTCTGCCCTTCCTTCGCTAACAACACAGCTGGTATCAACATTGCTGATGTTGGTAACCACTCTGCGAACTCTTCATGCAAGGCCAACACATCACCATCCACAGTATGTGTCAATGTTAGATAGTGGAAGTTCTGCTGTTCAAGCTGAATTTCCGTCTTCTTTGCAGCTTGTCCTGCGTGGACTTGTTGAATGTGTTGCACGATTCAAACATTGTAGTCAAGGAGTTCGGGCCTCCATGTATGCTGCTCTCCTCAACTACCTGCAGATACGTGCTGATCCCATAGACAAGACTGGGGAGGATGTAGATAGTTATCATTCTTTGTTATTGGCTCCACGTGAAACCCAGGAGGAACAGTTTCACCGTGAAAATTATGAAGTAGTGCGTGAAGAATTGTCACAGTTGGTTGATGTTCTTGCTGTGGAAGCAGGTGGAGGTCATCATGTTTGTCAAGTACTAGCATTGACTTGTCTAAGTGCCCTTGCTGCTTTGGAACAGCGTGCTGCTCCTCTTACCAGTGACTCTCTCTTGTTGTCACATCTGACTGATCATGGACATTTGCGCCGCCTTTTAGATGCCCTAAGAACAGATGATCGACAACTTATATCTCTGCTAACAACTGATGATGATGATTTAAGACCACTTTATGTATATGAAGCGCGAATGTCTCTATTAGCCCGTTTAGCATTATCTCCTGCTGGAGCTCAACAGTTACTACAGTCTAGGTTAACTACCCGTTTGTCAGAGATGGTTGCCTTAGACTATCGTCCAACTCAACCCTTGCACTCTTCTGGTAATGAAGAGTTTATTCCGAGTGCAGTACAGAGGTATCAAACTGTGTTGATGGCTGCCTTAAGAGTTTACTTGGCAGTTCTTACATCTTTAGGTAGTGATAATTATTCTGCTACTGCCCATTTGCTACGATTTTTAGCTGCTCATGGTGAGGCTCTTGCCTCTGGTCTTTGTGTACCTGGTATTCCATCTTTGCAAGCTTTAGAGGAAGTAGCACTTCTTTCAGCAGCTGTTGCAGGTGCTGCTCCTACTGGTCCCATTACAGCCACAGATCCATCTGAGCTAGAATCTGGAGCACAAGCAACACGACTTCAGCAGTTACTCATAGCTTTGTTACCACATATATTACCACAAAGCCGTTTAGCTGCTGCTGTGGACACACTGCCAGAAAATGAGGAAGGGGTGAATGTAAAGGAAATGGCCCGTACTGCAACTTTAACTACTCTAGCTGCTGTTCTAAATTATGCCACAGCCCGTCTGATTCATGGTGGAACTGCTGCTCGTGATATTACATTAGTGTTTCGTGCATCCATGGATAATGGAATACCCACTGGAGCTGTAGGACGGCCATTATCTTTGGCCACTTTGGTGGAATGTGCAAGTCAGGTCAGCCATCATTTCATTGTGGCTAGAAGTGCACGTGAAACTGCAACTGCTCACTTGCAAGCCTTGGAAGGGAACCAACCAGTTGAACATCTTCGTCAGTATGTGAGTAGTGCTTTAGCTGATGCTGCCTCCCCTGCAGCTGTACGAAGATTGGCTGAGGAGCATTTAAGTCAAGTTGTAGCCTTGCATCGACGTCAGGAGCAGCTTGCTGTTCATTGTGCCGAGTCTGCTGCTTTCCTTCTATGGAGACACTTAGAATACTTCATTTGCCATGCACCATCAGCCCCTGGCCCAGCTCAAGATGATCTTACAGGACGGGAAGTTGGGGTTTCTCGTACTCTTACACCCACTGAGGTTGAAAATCTACGGAAACAAGCCTGGACATCATTACAGGAAGTGTTGCCACGCCTACAAAAAGTACATGAGGAGTATTCAGCTGCTACATGCCATGTTGCATTCCTAGCTGCTGCCATAACCAGGATTAGGAGACTTTTGGTTCCTTAATATATTGACCATTTTCATTAAGGACCTTCAGTGACTCATTAGTTTTATTCTTTAATTGTTCTTCAGTGTTTGTAATATTTGAATGAAAGAATTGCTGTTTGGTAGTGCTATTATTTTATATGCTTTCAGTATAATCAGATAGCTAACCACTTTTGAAATTGTATCATGATAATAATCATATGCATATATTTCTCCCCTCTGTAATTAATGTCCTTTAATGGAACACAGATTTGATTGTTCAGACACTTTGAAAACTAAACAGTAATATTTATTAATAAAAAAAATTTATATACTGTATTGTGTGTAACTAATAAGCAAGCCACCTAGACCTGCTTCTCTGACTTTTCATATTGGGCATGTAGACAGCTTTAGAAGCTTAGTTATAAGACAGGAATAAATTCTCCAAGTAGCAACATTGGCTGGAGCCATTAAGTCAAACACCTCCAAATTTGCATTTGAATCTTGGCAGCTTAACAATATTCAGTCCTCCATTTCAGTAGCGTTCAGTTTCAACTTGTCCAAACTTCAAATCAAACTGATCATGGGAAGCTGATGTGTCTGTACCTAATGAAAAGGTAGATAAATGTTTTGTTGCTATGAATAGTGCCCTTTGTTGGCTTTGCAGTTATTGGAATTTTGCTGGCCAGATATTTTCATTTTTTGTGGCAAAGCTGAAGATCAAGTTGGGAAGAGAAGTTTATTAGATTGTTAGTGAATTAGTTACTGTCTTTAGTCACCTCCTACTTTAACCTTGTAAACTTTTTAGAATTTTCTCATTTGAAGAGTCAAATGTCCATAGGTATATATGGATGAAAAATGATGGAAGAAAAGAACAGAGGGATTTGATTGACCATGTGGCAGTGGACGAAATGTTGAGAAAGGCTTTCCTAGATGTGAGAAGATTCTATGGAAACTGACCAGTTCATGGTTCTTGTACAGGGGTGAGGATCAGTGGGAAGTGGAGGTCTGGTGTGAGGAAGAATGGTCAGATAAAAGTGTTGACAAGTGAGATCAGTCAGAAAGAATGCACGGAGTATGAAAGGAGGGTGACTGAAAGTTTAGTTGGAAGTGCTGTAAATGTAGGTATGCAGTCATGGGTGAATAAGGTGTTTGAAATGTTTAGAGAAAGACCTTAAAGGTGGTTTAATTAGTAATTGGATATACAGTTGTGAGATTGTGGAATAAAAAGGGAAATTCTTGGTGGACAGATGAGATTAGAAATGTTGTGGAAGAGAAGAAAGTCATATGGTAGATTGCTTGAAAGGTATGTACCATTATGTTCAGCAGAGGAGTGGGAGGAATATAAGATATGTAAGTGGAATTTTAAGAAGCTGACAGGAAATTAAAGAAAGTAGGTGAAGATATTGGAAGAAAGTTGAGTGATAAGTTTAGGGAAAATAAGAAATTATACTGGAAGGGGGTGAAAAAGGAAAGAGGTGGAGGTAGGAGTGGAAAAGTCATTAATGGGTAAGAATGAGGAGTTGCTGAATCAAGAGGAGGAAGTGAAAGGAAGGCGGAAAGAGGGTTTTGAAGAGCTGACGAATGTGGGTGAAGGTAAGGTGGCAGTTGTTATATCCATGGATATGGAGGATAGGAGGAAAAGGATGCAAGCGTAAAGGTCTGTAGCAAGAAGGGAGGTAGAAAAAGCAATAGTGAGGCTGAAGGTGGGAAAGGCACCTGGAGTGGTTGGGATTATGGCTGAAATGCTGAAGTATGGAGAAGAAAATGTAATAGAGTGAATGCATTTGGTATGTAATTATAATAATGAAAGGAAACAGGCTTGTGTCTGAGAATTTGGTGAAAGCTATTATTGTTCATTTATTGAAAGGAAAAGGTGCAATGATTGTATATAGTAATTATTGAGGAATAATTCTGTTAAGTACACCAAGAAAAGTGTATGCAAGTGTTGACTGATAGTTATGTAAGTGATTGAATGCAAAATATGTGAGGAGCAAGGGGGTTTAGGAAAGGTAGGGGATGTGGGGATCAGATTTTTGTGGTGAAAATGGCTTTGGAAAAGTGATTAACAAAAAGAGAAGTTGTATGGAGCTTGTACAGATCTTGAGAAAGTGTATGACAGAGTTAAGTGGAAAGCTTTATGGCATGTTAGGGAAATATGGATGGTGTAAACGCTTTCTATAGAGTAGCAAATGCATGTGTGAGAGTCGGTGGAGTTGAGGAAAAGTTTCAGTATACATGTGGGGATGAGGCAGGGCTGTGTGATGTTAGTGGCTTTTTAACACATATATGGATTGAGTGGTAAGAGAGGTGTAAGCAAAACAAGGAAAGATGGGTGCAGAGATGAAGCGTGGTGATGGGGTATGATGGCTAGTGACAAGCATGTTTGCGGATGATACTATGTTGTTTGCTGAGAGGAGTTGTAGAGGGTTGTGTCTTATATGATGTGTGTAAGCATAGGTGATTGAAGGTAAATTTGAGTAAAAGTAAGGAAATGGTGTTTGAAAGGAATAGAGTGAAAGTATAGATTTTGCAAAGCTTTATATTGTGAAATTCTTTTAAAGAAAGTGTACTAATCTTTGTTCTAGATAAGGGGGAGAGAAAGACTGGAAGAGGTGTGAGAATTTAAGTATTTAGGAGCTATCTTGGGTAAGTTTAGTGACATGGAAGAAGAGTACAGGGTAGAAGAGTCATTGGGTACCTTAATAGAATAATGAAGGGCAGAGGTGTAAGTATGGAAGTGAATCATCCGAAATTTGGACATCAAATGAGTCATGGGTCAAGAATCCACGCTGTGGAAATGAGCTATTTGAGAGGAGGATGTGGTATGGCTTATACCTTGAGGTGGTTTGGGCATGTAGAAAGAATGCAAAATGGGTTGCTAAGAAGGAGAATGTACAATTAAGGGGGTTGGTGTGAAGGAAGACCACTTTTGACATGGGGAAATATAGTGTCAAGAGTACTGGAGGGAGATAGATGGTGGAAGAATGCTTGGAATGGTGTAAGCATGCAAGGACGGAGATAAATAGAGATGTAACGTGGTTCTCAGTGGGAATGGGCATTAGATATATAAATAGTTAGATTTGAAAAAGCCAAAATTTTGTGGCAAAGGTGACACTATGGAGTAAATTTGTGGTCTTTTTTTCTTTTTGATATAAACCATTTCTGGTCTTCAGCATTTTTAGAATGAGCAATTTTCTTTCTTTACTCTGAGGCAATTGAGTCAGCAACAAAACGATTATGTCCCAAAAGTCATGCTGCTATTGATTTTGAAAGTTTTAGCAAAGACAGCATCATGATCATCCTGCTTCAAATTGGTCCTTTTGAGTTTCATGTGGGGTTGAAGGAGGTGACTCAGTACAATCAACAGCAGACTTCAATGTGTTTCCAAGAAGTTAATGTGGGATGCTTCAAGTATTTGTGTTAAATTATTGTGTCCAGCACATTTAAAATGAATTACAGACATGACTACCTAGCAGAATTTGTACTCGCATCTGTTTCCAAAAATTTCTTCACGAGAACTAGTGCCATCCTTGAGGCTTCACATTATAATACCAAAATATCTAATTCATAATCCCAAACTTTTTAGATGTAAAAAGCTGATGATTATTCTGTAGTAGAGATATTGTTTAAAGTTTCTATCCAGAACTTGATATTTAGGATATTTAGCAATTAGAAGTGCAGAGAGGAAGAATTTAGATTTTTTTGTCCCCAGAATCATTAAATAGCTTAAAAACTTACATAGGTCTCCTCTCATTATTTGTTTAGTGTTGATGACTGAAGATTGTTTACCCTTCATATGGTAATGGTAATTTTTTTTTTTTTGCATATGGCTAATTTTGAAGCCCTTGAGTACTGTACACTGCAGCTCAGTATTTTTCTTGGAAGGACATTAGGTTTGCTGTACATAGATAAACTTGTAAAGCTTTGGGTTTAATGGCAGTAGAATTTTTCCGGAGGATGGTGTAACCATGACACTGACTAAAGTTGAAATGATAATTAGTAGAGCTAATATTACTTAAAGCATAAACCATGATGCAATGAATGGATTTACTCTATTATACATTACAACCGGCCAGGCCTAGATGAAGTCTCGGTTTCTTAGCTCAAATCCATGTAAATATGGAAACAATGTCAAGATAGCTATTTTGTGCAACCAGTGTAACACTGAAATGAAAATTATTTATTTGTTGCGAAGTTGATTTTTCCCATAGAATATGTTTTGTACAATAATATTGGATAATTTGACATCCACATAACTGATTTTTCTTGAGCAAGTAAGTTAGTAAACTATAGCTTGGTTGAATTAAGGACAGACTTCGGCTACTCATATAGCAATATTTACTGATTATATTGAAGGCATTTCTTTAAACCCTTGTGGGCTATTTAGATGCCATTCCAAATTCATATGGAATGGAAATGATGAAAACTGAATGCTGGTAAACGGGCAGAGATAAGGGATGAAAGGTGCCACAGGTTGGGGATAGATAATTGCTAGTCTAAGCCTAAATCTGGGACTCGTAATTGGTTAGGCTTAAGACAGCCTGTGTTAGGTAGCTGCTTATCCTGTAAAAGTTTCTTTTGCTACTGATCATTTCATGGCCAAGTCTCGTTAGTCGAAGTATAATTTATGTAGCTTGCATACTTTAAGTTTGTGGTATCTCATAGACAGACTTATGGTTTTACATTTTTGAGACTGGAAACTCCTGTCACTGCCAATAATTGTAAGTCCACTTCATTCTTCTCTTAAAGATAGGAAAGAATATTTATTATAAAGATTTGATAATAGATTTTTTTTTAGTATACTTTACAGTTATTTGATATGGAGCTTGAATTATTACATGAAGTATGCCACTCCTTTTACCAAGCAAATGATCCACAAGAAATAGGATACCAGTGAATGTGGCTTTAATTCCATTGTCACTTTTCCTCTTACAACCTGGTGAGGGATTATACACTTTGATTTGTACTTGAGAATAATTTGACTGTAACTACAGATGGTAATTTCATTATTTTTTTTTTCATACTAATATTACTATACCTTAGTTGGTGTTTTGTAAAAAATGTTTGATGCATAAATCTCTTTTGTTGATATGATTTCTCATTAACCTAGGATTAGGAAAATTATTAGACACATTATCTTGATTAAATTTTTTTTCTTTTATGGTGCAAAGACATCATTGGAAAGGCATATAAGTGTTTTTAAGATCACCTGATCTTGTAAAATGTGCACATACAGGGTGGTCAAGATTCAGAGTATGTAGCTATGTACCTATGGCGAGAAGTTGCTGTGGTGGCACGGTTAGCACATAGAATAGTTGAAGGTAGAAGAGATACTTTAGATGGGTGGATAGATGTAGTGCGAAAGTTTTTTATGGCTAAAGATAATTCAGATGAGGATGGCAGAGGCAAACCTTGTGATGAGATGAAATGAAACCATTTAATGAATAAATGAAGACTTTTTGTAACAAATAAACTGTGTGGAGCTTCCTGTTTTGCTTAAACACTGGACATGCTGGAGGCTGTGTACCAATTAATCAAAAGCTTTGGTGTTTGCACCTTGTCCACCTATGTAACTGGGAGTGCAGTGAATTATATTGGAATTTTCTTTTTGTATTTATCACAAACTACACTCAGGATGTGAAGCAACAGTTTTGGTTATAAATTTCAAAAGCACCCATAATGAAATTACTGATATCTGAGATGTTTTGTTAGTTAAGCTTTGTGTTGAATGAGGTGGTATCCGCTGTAAGTCTCATATGCAAATCAACAATATGACTTGTGCCTTGAACATAGCAAAGGAGCAATTCTAATATTTTGGAACCCAAAACAAACAAGATCCTACGACTGCACCATTATATATATAGATGGCTATCATTAAATCTGATTACCCTATCATCAACAATCAACAGAAAATCAGGACATGTCTACAGTTGCATTCATTATGCATGGTATTTCCCAATTAAAAGGCATATGTTGTCCACGTTGGATGCCAATAATGTATATTCGTGTAAAAGTAACAAATGAGGATACCCATAGGTCCTGTGTACAGTATTTCATCAAGACTGTTCCATCTTTACTTAAGAGAATTGGTTAACATACTATTAGATACACTACTAAAGCTTTCTCATTTTATTAGTAACTTTTAATTTTCCCCTCCCATATTGTTAAAATTTAACTAAAATTTTGTAGTGGGTGCTAATCATATCTTGAAAAAGGTTCTACTTTCTAATAGCTCTAAGTCCATCAACCCTTAGATTATTAAATGTATGGTGCTATAAGGCTATATAATGTTGCTATGTACGATGTTATGTATTTTATTTACAAAATTATTACAATGACCAAAACAATGGCTATTTTACCCAATAACACCAACAGCAATCAGCATTGCTGAGAAAATTTTAGTTCTGACTCCATAAATTTTAAGTGTAAAAATTTTTTTCATACTTATTCACCATTTCTTGTGTTAGCAGGGTAGTGTCAAGAACTACATATCAAATAAATTATTACTGGGCATTCCTTTGTCCCTGAAATCTGAAGAAATTTTATCATACACTATTTACCCTTTCAAGCATCAGCAGTCTTAACTTTCAAAAGGTATACTGGACCCACAAACTGCTACAGAGGACCATGCTACAGCAATGGATTTGACAGCATTTTACTCTTCAAAAACTGTAGTTTACCTCATCAGTAAGTGATGATACTTTCATACTCAAAAAGAAAAAAAATTACAGGCTTAGCTCATGAAACTAAGCTGGATAAGGTATCTTAATAGATAAACTTTCTTTATTACTTGGTGACATTTACAAATCAAATTTTTTTGGCCTTTGAAACTGTTGATAGAAATTTGTAGGCCACATCATGCACAACAGTTATTAGTGGGTGAATTGCAGAATAACTGGGTCCAAGAATACCATGGCGAGCTCATATCACATAGACTGAATTTGGTCGCATGCAGATGCTACCCACCCTTATTCTAGTTCACAATGCATTCTCAGGGAAGCTCTTCCCAATTAAAAATTCATATTTACATACAAATTGGTAAGAGCAATTCAAACATACGGTAGAAAACCTGTATGAGAGTGAATTCTGAGGGAATTTACAGATAACTTACTTCTTCATAATATTCATTACTTGTAACCATACTTTAAAGTATCTTAAATAATTGATATATTATGTGCTCGGCATCTAAAACACAATACAGCAATAGTCTTAAACAAGTGATCCCATGGGTAACAAAACCTTGTTGTTTATTTCCTAAAACCATCTAAGTAAGCACAGATTCTTGGTGATGTTTGGGATAACTGTAGTACTGTAACAATAGCTAAAACTAAAAAGTTTAATTTTTAGCCTGAAGCTTCTTTTCTCGGGCCTTCTTGCCTTCCTGGAGTGCCAATCTTTCATCTGGTGATAAATCCTTGTTGATGGCCGTAACAACACCAGTGCCAACAGTGACACTCCCTTCACGAAGAGTAAATCGCTGACCCTTCTCTAACACCATTGGTTTCCCCAAGCGTATAATGAGTCTTTAAAAAGAAAAATCATCATAAAATGAAATGCAGAATTAGCTTTATCAAACATGACATTCTAGTTTAAGTATGGGCATTTAATCTATGATGTCATGCTCATGCACCTTTTCCTGTCTTAATTGCCAAGTCAGACAGAACAGAAAGTATATATTCATATATATTCTAAGAAGAGTAGCATTCACATTGATATCAAGTCATATCTGTACAGATCTGAGACTGTTTGAATGAACATCTTATCGATTTACTATGGTGGATCAGACGCACAGAGCCTCCAAACAATTAACAAATATCCTGAACCCATGACCAATGTATTAAATGAGACAAACTTCCACTTCTTAATCATTTTGGTGTTACTGGTATCAATCTATATGTAATTTCCTATTGCAAGTTGAATTCCATGCACACTGTAGGTATGCTGGCAGCCACAGGATGTAATCCCCAAGTTAATTTTTTCTACTGGATCTGAAAAAGGATGAATCATTTGGACTGCTTGGAGGCCTCAGTAACCAGTAATGAACACTTCCTCCAGATTCTTCCCATTCATACTAACACTCAAGCTAATCTGCCTTGTACCATTCCTAAACCTCATAAACTTACCATTATACAGATTAACTCATAACTTCCTACTTTTATACATTCTCTCAGACTTGATACTAGCTTCTGAAGTTTCTCTAGCCTGCTATCAGAGCTTTGTCATTTTGCAAACAGCAACAGACTTATCTCCGAGCCCCCTTAACTAGTTTAGATTCGCTCCTCTTTTCATGATCCTCACATTTACCTGTATCATCACCCCATCGACAAACAAATTAACAGCCATGGTGATAACACACTATTAACACTGACCCACCTCTTGGATCCACTTATTTCCTTGCTAATTTGTTTAAATACTGGCAATATGATGAAAAGAACAATGCACCAATAAATCACATATGCACATTCAATAATGTATACATTACTTTTTTCATATCAGGGTAAACCATGTCTGAATTCTACCACCACTTATCAGAATTTGTTGTGTTCCAAAGGCACCGTTAAACTTAAAGTTCCCACAATTTGCCTAATTAATTAGTATTTTCTTGCTTGACTATGCCATTTGCTAAATGGTTAACTGTTACCTCTGATGCAACCATGTTAACGTAAAGGAATTACCTCAAGCTGTGAGACTCGAGTATTGCTGAAATTGGTCAAATTTTAGAGGGGAATCACAAATAAAAAGAAGGACAACTTATTGGAATATGAAGACTATGTAGGGATTTAGGAGGGGAGGGTTAAAGGGAAGAGACAATTAAGGAGCTTGGGAAAAAAAGTAGCACCAGGCTAGATACGTCTCCCCAAAATCTTAGTCACTAACCTACTCATCTTTGTGTGCAATCATTACACATAAGTGCAAATATTAAACATGAAATAAAGAAACAACACTTTCTGGAACTGAAAGAAAAGGATTTACAAAACAATGAAAAATTTCATCTCTAGCTTCCTTCTCTTATCAGTAATTAACTTCATGTTACCTTTAATTTTACAAGATTATATAAATTTAACTCTTCAACTATAAGCATTTATTATCAATACAATTACTTATACAGCTAGTTTGCTATTTCAATATTCTACATGCCTTACTTATCTGTTGTTTTCATCTTTTAAAATTTTTTTAACACTACTTATATCATATTATATGAACATTTCTATCATTAATCTTGAATTTTCATAAAACTGGTTAAAAAGCTTTTGAACATACCTGGCATCTTCTCCCGGCATCACCATCTCTTTATCAGCTATAACAATCTGAGAAGCACATCGCCAAGTTTTGCTGTACACTTGCATTTGAAGATATGATGTGAATGGCTTTGTTCGGCCCCCTTCTTCCTTCTTAAGTATATAAACCTGTCCCTCAATGTTGTCACAAGATTTCATTGTTCCTGGTTTGGCCATAACCTGCAAAACATGATCAGAATATATAAAGAAAAAGATATTGAAAAACAATGTAACAAGATTATAAATGATTAACATGCTGAAAGACAAAATTAGTTAGTAATTCTCCCTATCAAACAAAGAGCTATAATTTTCTTAAAAAATAAAGCAAAGATTTTTCCTTAAAGATTCAATGATTAGTTCCTGATGCTACCTCATTTAGGAAGAGGCAATATGCTTTTTATAAAAAAAAATTGCCTACCTGCTTATGGTAGGTAAAAACAAGGAATTCTGCCCATGCACCTCTTACGCATGTCACACGGGAACCAGCGGGGCTAGAAATCCTACCCTCTTGAATTATCACTTTCTAAAACTGAGAACAGAAGCAAAGTGAGGACTTTTTTCTCAGAAGCTTATATTTTACCCACTGACTATCTCTCTTGCATACATTAATATGTAACCTATTAATGCCCCATGACCATCTTTCCTACTCACATAATTATACTTATGTATACATCTCTTTTTAAACCAAGTATTCCCAATTACCAATCTTTTTTCATCACACATCTCCAGCTCTTCACTATTTCCATTTATAGCACCAAATATCCCATGTGAACCAACTGTACCCTCAACTTCCTCCTTACTTGCCTTTGCATTTAAATCACCCATCACAAATACCTGGTCTCGTGAAACAAAACTGCTGATACACACAATCTGGTCCCTAAACACCTGCCTCTCATGACTGTTCTTTTATTATTAAATTTCAGTAGACTGAAGTAGGGCTTATGAAGCATCGGGTAACCCATGAAAAGGTCTGTGGGGCCTGGTTGTGGATAGGGAGTTGTGGTTTCCGTGCATTACACATGACAGCCAGAGAAGGAGAGCAGACGTGTCCTTTCTTTGTCTGCTCCTATTGCTACCTTGCTTACACCTGAAGCAGTTATCAAGTACAAAATATATGGACATATGATTAGAATCAGTGAGGAAAGGTTGACACAGAATGTGTCAGATATTTTATACTTGACTGCTTCTACCACCACTGGATGAAATCATCAAGAGCAAAAGAACAACTGCCTCATTTACATTCTCCACTGTCATGTAAAATGCACTAAAATCAGAGCTTTCCATCCACATCCAAAGCACAAACACTATGCCATGGTTTACCTTGACAACTTCGTAAGCCCTGGTTCAGCCCACAGACAGCACACTGCATCCTATAAAACACTGATCTAATTCAATCTATCCTATGCATGCTTCTCATCTGCCCCCTAGGGTATGAAAGTATTTCTGTTTTGCTCTGCTTGTGCTGAACGTTCATATTCATGTGGTTGACAGTCTCCAGATTCAACATATCATAAATGACAGTGAAAGTTATTTCGCTCCTCTTTTGTTCCTACCGCTACCTTGCTAAATCAAGAAAGGAAATTGGATATAGGTAATGCAGCTATCCTGAAGTTTAAGAGCTTTACCATAGAACATACCATTACTTTCACCTGAATTACATAACACAACTACAAAATTAATGCCCTTAACTCTCATACAACTTCAGCAGCATAGAATAAACTAACCATTCCTTTTGTTACATCTTCCCTCTTAATACCACGGATCAGAGCAGCCATCTGATCTCCAGCATGAGCCTCTTCCAAAGTTTGGTGGAACATTTCAACACCAGTGACAGTAGTTTTATATTTCTTCCCAAATCCCAAGAACTCGCAATCCATTCCTTTCTTTATGATTCCACGCTCAAGTCGGCCACCCACCACTGTTCCACGGCCTGCAATGAAAAAAACAACTTACAAAACTCATTCTTCTTAACTCCAGATTCTCCTGTGATGAGCACTATATGCTAGTCCTGCCTTTTGGCAAAATGGCAGGGTCAGCAGATACATGTAGTAGGTAGGAACATTTAGGCAGGACCATTAGGAAGAAAGAAAGATTAAGCAGAAGTAGTAGGTAGGAGCAATAAGTAGAAGTAGCTGGTAGGAACATTATGTAGGAGCCTCTGCAAACACTGCGCCATAGTTGCTCTCTGCCAGCGACCTGTTAAGGGGGAGGCACTAAAGGTTAAGAAGCAACACTGGAATTCACTAGCTATAACTGCAGAGAACTAATGTAGGCCTTTACAAGTAACAGTTCCTATACGGCAAAAGATTCTGTATGTATGATCAGTAGCAGATGAGACATATAGACAGTATCAGTCATGTCCTCAGTCAAAAGATTAATTAAACACTTCTAGAGATACATAAATGCACTCAAGCATTTTTAATATTACATGTTGTCAATTCAAGTTAAAAGAATGTCTAATAAAAAAACAATGTACATCTCCAATCAATAATATATAGCATGCTAACCTGCAATTGAGTAAACAGTTTCCACTGGAAGCATGAAGGGCTTGTCCAGGTCTCGAACAGGAGTTGGAATATGGCTATCAACTACTTCCATCAGCTCTTCAATAGCTTTAACACCTGTAAAATCAACCTATATCAGCTATGCAATAACTGTTATCTGAAAACTATATAACATAATCTTTAAAATTATGAAAACTGAGTGCTCAGCCAACACTTGCAAGGAACATGGTCACTGTACTTTACGCACGTAAATGCTGTCCTACTGTTAGCCAAGGAAAAGCAAAGTAATGTCTGAAAAAACAAAAAATGGCCTCATTTCCACACCCCCAATCTCTAGCTGTCACATACAATAAAACCAGAGACTCTCATCCACAAGAAAGTCTCACAGAGTACCTAACTGCTTGATTGCTTTATATGCCCTGGTTCAGCCCACTGACAGCACATCGACCCAAATATACCAATCATTCAATTCACTCTATTCCTTGCATGCATCTCATCCCCCTGCATGTTCAGGCCCTGATTTCAACACACCCTCTTTTGCTCTCTCAACCACACTCTTTTTATTTCCACACATCTCTTTTACCCTTTCATTACAGACATATGACAGCTAGAGACTGAGTGAGTGTGAACTAAGCAAGTATGAATACGTACATGTGTATATATGTCCATGTATAAGCGTTTATATATATTTATTTTATTTTATTTTACTTTGTTGCTGTCTCCTGCGTTAGCGAGGTAGCGCAACGAAACAGACAAAAGAATGGCCCAACCCACCCACATATACATGTATATACATACAAGTCCACACATGCAAATATACATACCTATA
>JAUTXX010532004.1:0-10967 GCA_032273605.1 Panulirus laevicauda | reverse complement strand
GCAGCTCCTGAGGTTACCCAAGCTGCTAGGATCATGGAAACCCTGGTGAGGTACACACACGCTTTTTATCGCATGATGAATTAGATATTGAGTGAAAATGTAATAGGATTGAAACGTAATGTTAAATCTTACCCTTGAGAATATCCTCCTTTAGATAATGAACTTCGCTCCTATAATCTCGAAGACCACCTGCATCATTAAGTTCTGCATCCCGAATACAAGGCCCTTTCGCTTACAGTCACTATCAACCAGCTACGGCTATTCAGCGATCTTAACACAGATTGAAATATTCTGTTTTAGAAATTCATGAAAATGAGAAAAATTTACTTATCTAAATACATATACATGCACATATACACATATGTACATATATGCACATACAGACACATACACATATATACCATAGATTAATAGAAATTCTTAAAATTCAAAATGAAAATATATTTGATTTAAAAATTCCATTAAACCGTCAATATAACAGTTATCACCAGCCATGTAATGAATTTGCTCTCACTCTCGATCAAAAAGAATATATTCCAATAAAATGACAGGTGTAATAATAGGGAACTTGTCTTCCTCCACCATCTGACTTCAAGTAGCTATGGGTGAGATGAGTATGTTCAGTTCAGAGCCTAATCATGGTGACACGCTCTTCGATTTGTGCAATTTGAGGATTCCTACTTTTCGATCATTGGTTTTATACCTTTTAGCTTTTGATTAGTTATTTGATTAATCCATCTTATTTACCATTCATTCATTATGGAAAGTTTCAAGAAAATCGCCATACAAAATTTTAAATTTGAAGATTATACCTGATCTATTGCTTCTTTAGCAGCTTTGTCTGCTTTTTCATTTCCTTCTACGTCCACAAGCACCTAACCCCTAACCAAAATTTACTTTAGTACATCTCCAAGAGTGCAGTTAGACCAGCCAATCCTGCACTTCTTGCACCACAGGATGAATGGGTATCAGCTGCTCTAATGAGAATAAAACACTACTAGAATTGGAATCAATAATGAAATTTTGTCCCTTAGATCCTGAATAATAAACATTGTCCACTGCCGTAAGTACTGCATTAACTTCAGCTGTAAAGATAGAGCAAGCAGATGGTAGCTTTCTTTTAACTACACTATCATCAATTACAGTAGCAGAACCTATGCTGTCTGTGGACTTAGATCCATCAGTATATATATGGAGCATTGGTCACGGTGCTGGACCAAGTGTTCCAGAAATTCCTCTTTGATGATCTGAGAATTTCTTGAGTTTTTTTCCTCCTTTGCATGGACTACAAGCACTAACTTAAAGTTACTAGCACTATGACAAATTTTAAAAGGAGAGAGGAAAGTAGCCTTTTCAGTATATTCAGTGTATCATACAAGCACTAACTTAAAGTTACTAGAAATATGACAAATTTCAACAGTAACATTTCTGAATGCAAGAAACAGCTGAAGCAAGGAAACTAGATTTAAACAACATAAGTTTAAAATATCATGTGATACATAAAAAACTAAAGATATGGGGCCCCTTAAGTGTAAAACTTGTACTGAACAGACAGGAATTATTACTAAGAGTAACATAAACACAACCAAGCTGGAACTCAAAAGACCTGTAAACAAATTGTCTACAGTAATATAAATCCTTCAATAAATCACCCTTTTGCAAATACAAAGTGAGCAGTGTAACCTGGGATATATGTTCACATACATGCATCTAAAAAAAATCAAAGTACCCATAACACCCTGCATCAAAGTTTTGACAACAATTTCATGTCATCTGGTGTCTTGCCTCTGAAAATGCTTGCTGGCAAATTTAAACATCTTGCATATTTCAAAAAACTATTTTGAAAACCCACCTAATCATATCCTTTACACTGACAAGTCAAAACTTTTGTTAAAACTTACCATTTTCAAAATTCCACCAGTTCTACTTATAATCTAAGCCAGGAACAACAAATCAAACTAATAAATATATTTATTCTTTGGCAAAAAACAAAACATGTTAATCACTTTTTTTTTGACATATTAACTAGAAACATCTGCACTTCAGCAACTGAAAAATTTACACATACACTGTAAAAAATACTTTACAAGTAATGGGTGACAATGAACTAGATGGTGAAGCATCTAATAGAAAAAAATGCAATGGTTACTCTTAACTGTGCGAAATAAAATTATACTACAGTATCAATAAATCTGATGTATCTATGACAAATAGCGAGATACAACAAAGCATCTTAACAATGCAAAAACAGCATGATATTTCACTCTTTCATGCCCATAATGCATTCATTCATTCATATCATTTGCCATTCAACCCCTTTTTGCACAAACCTATCAACTCCATGGCTGCATTACTTCCAGTGACTGAAATATGCTGAGAAAAGATTAAAGTGAGAAGTTCTTTGATGAAATTGTATTACCTTTCATCAACAAATGATGATACAGTCTTGCCAAAGTGAATTTTCATTTTCAGCATAACCACAGGCATGCTAAGTCTGTTAACAACTGCTTATAATATATGTATGTACCATTCACAAGAGCCAGGTCAAACCAAGTGGCCAAGCCCAGAGATGTCATACATCATTAGAATAAGGGACTAGAATAAACCCACACTTTGCAGAATCTCCAATGCACTTGCAAGCAATGATGCAGGACACTAATGCCATGGTACAGCAATAACCTCTCCAACATCTTGATCTATACACTTAAATGATTGTGATTTAATTTAGCTATGCTTTAGTGGTTTTGACTTTTTTTAAATCATAGTAGGCACAAGTTTACAATTACAAAAAAAACACCCATACTCAGAGGCTGATGGAGCCACTAAATCATTCATATAAGCAAATGTGTGAACAACTGGAGCGAGAATGCACTTCAGTTGGAGGAGATTTTCTTGAATCCATCTTAAAGCAAATGTGTTCCCTATCTAGAGGGAATCAAGCCTACAGCCTCCAAAAGCAATACAAAGACTTTCCGTGCTTCATCAACAGTAGGCTTGTCAACCTAAAGGTTGTAGTATCTTTTCCGAATAAGACTAGGTGGGCAATATATCCTACCTAATTTACACCAACATTTGCAGGTTTCCTCTTGCTCTGTCCAAGAAGATGGCTAGTTGTGTCATAACCTATAAGGACTGCCTACAATGCCTCAACAAGATCCATTGGATTTTTGTCCCATTTGGCACTAAGATTTATTACAAGGTCATGAATGGGCCAAAATCTATCCATTTTCTCTATCCAAATCTTCATAATGCCATCTGAGGAAATGATATATAACCATCAAAATATCAGTATTTGTGGCGTGAACTACACAGGCTTTTACCCAAATATCTCGACACTAAAGTTAAAGTATCTGGATCTTCATCACTTCACATGAAAAATTGAAGTATTTGTCACTTAAAACAGCATTCATCTCATCTTCTAAAGTACCTCCTCAGACAATGGACAAGATGTCTGTAAGGCTACTGTGTTCCCTCTGCCACACTGATGAGGTGGAGCAAAGATATGCTTTATTCAAAGGATTCCAATATGGAATTTCAAGTCCTTCACTTGTATGGGCATCAAGTTGACAGTTTCTCTTTATATCTCTTCTCCCTTCTGACTCTGATAGTATAATGCTTTGGCCAGAAACTATTTGTTATTGCCATGATTACTTCTTGGGTCAAATTTAATACTTTCTTATTGTCACTCTCAAGGGTACTTTGCCTTTGAGGCCTGGGTCAGATAGCAACCATGCCAGATGATTTTAAAATTTGTTTGGAATACAACCAAAAAGCCTCTGCATAAACAGTTAGCCCATAGCCATAGACAGTTAATCTTCTGCAGCTAACAGGCCAGTATCTTCAATGTTTAGTTTCAGTATTTATGGTTTGCCATTTCTTTTATATTATCTGACCTATGACTTTATGCAGGTCTTCAGACCTATTGCAGTTGCAAAACAGTTCAACCATCAAAGAAACCATTGCAAACTGTTACAAGTACTTGCATGAGGCTCTTGTTTAAAGTGACTCTCACTCTACTAACTCTGGAGTCAGGAAGCCAAAGTTCGTACTGTATACTGTTCCAAAATTTGTGTAACAAACAAGATCAACATTGCATCAATTCTTTACTTGGCTTGGGAAATTATCTTTCAGCATTCTCCACCTGATATTAAGAGTATTTTTCTGAACCTTTTCTTTATATGTATAGGTAAAACACACTTGTGCCAAAAGTTTGTTAGATTTCAAATAACAATCAATTTAATGCCTTCAAGGACTGTGATAACAGCAAACATGTATGCTCATTTTGTCAATAAACTCATACATACATCTGACATAATTGACACATAAGCCAGTTTCTATGGAATTGGAGGACTAGCACTTCACATTTTAAAGGCATCTTGGTTGATATTTATGGAATCTTCACTGTTCTGTCTGTCTCTTTTACTCGTTTGCTCAAAAACTCTCTTGGGAGTGCAAATATTCCTAAACAACCTATGATATACAGATAGGTGAACCAAAAATTCGTTTGCATCCTGTATAACTGGCCAAAGCCATTCATAAAGTTCATCATTGCATTTCCAAAATGCATGCCAATATCATCAAGCCCTTGTAAATATTCCTACAAGACCTGTGACATACAGGTTGGTGAGCCAAGAATTCCTTGGTATCTTGTATAACCGGCCAAAGTCAAAGTTCATCCTTGTGTTTTTAATATGTATTTCAATCACTTTCTATAAACCTGATTAGAAAGAAGGCTGTCATTTGTTCCTAAAGCTACTTCATTTCAGCAGAAATGCCACGAAGTTAAAAAATAATACTAAGAAAAATTTGTTCAAGGGGAACAGTATCTTGGAATAACTCAGTCATACAAGACCAATGTAAAGCTCCATTTGGTGGATGTTACATAATCATTACAATTTGCCGCTCCACTTTATTCATAGGATAATCTTGCTGAAAAGGAAATTGTCACATTGAAGACCATTCATATGCATCTGTAAAGACATCTCAAAAGGGGATTCACTTTTTAATGTAAAATAAATCTTTCAAATATAATTCAGACACTGTAAACTAAGAACTGTCCTGCAAGAAAATGTTCATGGAAGATTTTTCATTGAAAAGCATGGATTACAAGAGAGTTGTAAAAAAAACTTCAAATACAGATCCTCAATTATCCTGTGCTCGCCCCACAAAGACAGACATGCATCACCAGTGTCGAATTCAGAAGGGAGCAAAAGGGGCAATTGCTGAGCCAGGATCTCAACAGCTTTGGCCGACTGTTCTATCAAACCGAAGGTTAAGCGATCTTGTTTACAGCAGAAAAAGAGAAAAGATTTGTCAAAACAGAAACAGGTACCAAGTGTAGAATGACCTTTTGTAACTACTGTAGTGTTTCTATGTATCTATGCATCTTTCTTTGTATGTATGTACCTATCTATGTATAAACCAAATGACATGCAAATTTGGTGATTTAGCTGTGTATTTTAATTCTTATGTACAAGGGACCAACCAAAACTGAAGTGCCATAGGCCCCCCAAGGTCCAAATCCAGCCCAGTATAACACTGACACATTTCTTTATCTGTGGTCCTCCCCAGTGCATGTTAATGACTTCCCGAGTGTTGTAGGAGCCACACAGAGAGGGATCCTTGGGCAGAAGGTAGAAGGTATATAATGCAGAGGAAAAATGCAAAAACTTGCAACTCATATGGTATACTTAGAATCATTATGAAACATTATATATCTATATTATATATCTCTCTACCTCTCTATAATAATTTCCATTACAATGCCATGGTGAGTCAGGTATATACAGCCTGTGAAATCATTTAAGCATATCCTCAATCCGTACCTAGTGTGTTGAAATGGAACATGGGCTTCTACTTACGAAAGTCCCCCTTTCTCTTTCACAATGCACATTAAGTCCATTCAAGTGAGAATAGAGTTCCCCACTCACATGACCTAAACTAAATGCTCCTACTGCATCTACAGCCTTTACTCTTCTGCCATCTCTATACAAAATAACCCTAGCCCTTATCAATTCTCTTACCGAATCTATCAATCTCCTCCACAATCTTCCTCTCCTCTTTGTACCGTGGTACCCTCAACTGTACTACTGTACAACTTCCTGACCAACCTATCATCTGTCATATTTTCTACATGGCCATACCAACCTCAAAGAATTTTATCCATATGCCTTTTTAAATATTTCTTCACATTACATATTCTCATTTTCATTTTAATCTCTATTCTACTACCCTTATGTTACTTATCCTGTCTTACATAATCTTGGGTGTCACATCCATACATCAAAGTTGGGACAAGCAGTGCTTTATGCAAGCTCTTTACAAATATGCTTAATTTCTCCCCATTCATCAAAGCTATCTATGAACTTAAAATTTTTCTCTACCATACTTATTCAGACTCCTTTGAAACTTTTAGTTTTACATCATGCACCATAATATAATCTATCCTTTTCAGAAAAGTTAGTTTTTAAAAGTGGAAAACTTATCTCTATATAGAATATCTCCAGGAAATTCAGGAATTAGACCATCCAACCCTCAGCATTTCTGGTGAGGAAGCACCAGCATTCCTTACCAGGTGCTAACCATTCAACCATGGTTGCAGTGTTTTGCTTGTTCACATGGCTGAATAGATACACCAAAGAAATATCATTAAAGCACTCTGTAATGTCTTAACACTATACACAATTTGCAGATTGCAAGCATGAACCAACCCTAAAGCAGTCAGAAATGGTAAAAAAGTAAGAAAAAAAAGGGGGGGGGGGAGAAGGCATAGCAGCAAGAAAATCTTTTTTGAAATGCTCACAGGACACCTCTTCAGAGAGAATTTTTTAATAATTCAAAAGCTACACTTCTTTCCTCTGTAGTTTGTCTTATGAACATGAGAGCATACCCACATTAAGGAGGGTTTAAAGAAAAAAATTCAAATAAACGAGACTAACTTGATCTGTGAAAATTACCTTCACTGGTGACTTGAGGCACACTGGAATGTCTCTTTCCTGAACAAGAAATTCCTCAAGCCAAACAAGGTAGATCCACAATGTCTAAACTAATGCAGTGTCCGACAAAGGTGGTACATAACTACCAAAATCTCTTCTCGATTTCCTCCAATGAAAAGTTTTATAGGAAGTCATGGTAAGGGCAATCTTTCTCATTTCATGCCCTACTGTAAGCCCAAGACAATGCAATAAAATGAATTTCTTAATTGATGGAGATATTCCTCATCAAAAGGAGCTTCAAGGTTCCACAGTGCACATATAAATGATCCCCTTGATAATCTCAGGTGAAGTGCAAAATGTCTCCAAGCATATCATAAGCATAACACATGAAGGTCTCTTGATGAACTCTTCCAAGAATGAATGACAATATGGCTATTCTAAAATCAAACAGTTTCATACTCTGCCAAAAATTAGATGCCTGGTCTCACCTTAACACTCCAGAGATTGTCATCAAAGAGACAATTCTCATGTCTGCATAAGGCTGTAATTCAACTATCTTCCCAAAGCCCGGACTATAATGAAGGTTTTCATAAGGCACTGAGGAGCCAAATATCAGAAAACTAACTGTCAAAGGTCGAAGATTCTTGAAAGTTCACATTTGAGCTACTGTGTAGAAAAATATGTCCTTAGGGAAAAAAAATCAGAGCTTATCCCAGCTAGGGTCTGTTAGGGTAAAACCAAAACCCAGGGACTAGGCTCTAATGGAGCATTCTTTCAAGAGGCAACTGTGTTACTGGCCTTATTCTTGTCATGAAAAGGCTAGAGAACCCTTTAAATACAGAAAAGCATTCCTAATCAATTTGTATCATTTACAAGTAGGAAAGAATATTACATAAATGATGTTTTGTCTAGCATTCTCTAAACCTCAGCATGTAAAAGTGTGAGAAAATGTATATATGTAAATTCCTTAATCCACATCCTGAGATTGAGATTCTTGAACCAAGGCTGATTGTTCTAGTCTTAAGCTACCAGCTGAGAACTTTTTCTAAATGTACTGGAAATAAAAGAATTCAGGTTCTAATAACTTCAGTCCAAACATAAACCATTTGTTGCAATAATCCCAATATCTAAAACTGTAGATACACAAGTCGGTAGCAGTGCACTGGTTCTAATGGCAAATCATCCAAGGGTACCACTTCTATGAAAGAGGAACAAATTGAAAACCTCTTTCCCTAGAGAGAATTCTGTTAACACTGAGCCAATCTTAATCATGCCCAGACACAACATAATTAGAGGGAAATGACAATGTACCCTGGGAGAGAATCTTCTTCACTAAGAGAAGCAGAGCAGTAAACAACCATAGCATTGCCCATCTGAAGCAAAATTCCACGACCTGGACTAGGGACATTCTGGGAGATGAAAAGGTATGGGACCAACAGCTCCTTTTTAACAATGTGAAATGACTAATATCTCCATCAGAGGGCCCATACCTACAAGCACAATAAATATGAGGCTGACATGACAGTGCTAACCAATATACAAGTGAAATTTCAATACCAGAAAATGCATGTGATGTATTAAAATGTGACTCATACCCTAAAAGCAAAAATACTTTTAAATCAATTATGACCGCAATTTTACCTACTTAAATATGTATGATTCTTAGTAATTCTTTCTGGCTTCCCACACTGATCTTTGAGAACTGGGTTTGACTGTATTCGTCTTGAAATCAATACTGCAGTTCAAGATAATGCAAAATAGTTTCATTCATATCTACTCACAATCTACTGCTTAAATCTGTTTGTAAAAAATATGTTTTTCATTGCTGTACTAAACAATCAGAACATTCCACCATGCTAACAGGTATGTCTACTCTAAACTGAGGTAAGCTATTTTATTCATAACCTTGGTTTTGTCAGACGATGTCAGGTTTGGTTAGTTTAAATTAGGGTATATGTTATGTTATGCTTAGCTAGATTAAGTCAGATTATGAACACTTTCTCCACCATTCCCCTTTCCTTTAAGGCCCTGCCCAATTTGTGACGACCAAACCTTGACGGTAATTCTACAGTTTCCGCCCCACAGATTTCTCGATAAGCAATGGTTTAAGTCCTAATCAAATGAACCTAACCAAACCTATGGGGCTTCTAAAAAAATAGATCTATCAATTACAGATAAACTTCCTAACTTTTTTGGGGGGATAAACTGTAAAAATACCACCATCTCATTACACATGACCTCGGCCCAACATCAATAATGTGTAGGGACTGCACGAATGCCACATTCGTCCAAAATCCATCCAAATAATGATGGGACTAAAGTCCTGGTTTACCAAGCTTATCAGTTTGTACTCTCACTAACCACACGTTTGTTCTCATTCAGCTCCACTGTATTCTACACCACTTTAGAGTAATCTTCACCGTTAATCATGGGTACCAGTAAAGTATAATGAAACATTTCATTCTCTTCCTTTCAAACTTATGGGCAAGAGGAACATTATTCATGACGATCCATAAAATCTTGCGAGTGTCACTCATTGAACACAATGTCGATACAATCACTAATGTTTCTTCTACATATTACGTTAACTTTACCATAATATCATGATTTTAAGAAGAGTTTTCAGCTATAAACATATCAACATCTTCCAATTTCCCTAAAAAAACATACGACGTCTGCTCAAGATATGGTACGAGCGTTCTTATTGGCCTTTGCCCTGTAAAGAAGGTGAAGTTTAGCCAATGAGAACTAAAGATGAAGACTCAGCTGAGAGCATAAACAAAGTCTTCAACCAATCAAGCCGAAGATACGTGCAGGTGCCAGCCATATCGGTGGCCAAAGTCCGTTGCTCAATCATTCTTCTCTAATTCAAATGCCTTTGCCACCATAGATTCATTGGAAAAAAATATTCTATTCTCGCTGTCTACTTTCCCTGTGAAAACGACTGGCAAATCTATTCTACCCAGTAGATCATAACGTTTCAAATTGATATTCAGAGGACTCCCAAAAAAATCTGGCAAACTTTGACCATTTCTTTGTTATCACACTACAGAGAGATGCAAGATATTGCACTTTTCTCCTTATCATGCTAAATAGGTACCTGTTTTAGGATAGTTGGTCTGTCTGTGTGCCTGTGTGTACACACATAAAGTCATGGTTCAAGAGAAAAAAATTAAGAAATGGCAACTCTAGTGAAAAACTCTCCCCCGTAACGCAAATTGTAACATATTACGAAGCAATCATACACACGCAGCTTAGCAAATCTAGTATATATGAACCATTAAACTGTGCCATTTAAATTTTAAAATTTCACGCAAACGCGAACTTAAAATTCTTCTAAATGTACCTTTAAATTCCGTCATTCGCAAGCAAACCTTCTCCGTTCGTATTATAAATCAAATTATCCCTTTAAGATTTGCCATTTAAACTGAAGCCTCGAAGCTCGATTAGAAAAAAATAAACTTATTCAGTCGGTCGTTGAAATAGAAGCTTTTAAACTCGATGATCAAAAGAGTAAAACTTTCAAACAACCGCGAACTTTTAAACACCGTCAACTAACAACTGCCCTCCCCTCCCCTGGTTATCATAATCTCCTTTTGTCTGAAAATTTAGTCATAAAATCATTTAACCTCTTCACTTTAAACGTTAACCTATATATCTGTCTCAAACTATGCATAACCTTCAAATTCCATCATCTACAGAAATTTTAAAAGCCCATTAAACTTAGTCATTTAACTCGAACCTTAAAATTTCACTTTTCCTTTTACCCATTTAAATGTTCCTCATTCCATGCTTTCCCAACAAACCCATTCATAGTGTCCCCCTTTAAACTGCTTTTATCTCACTCATTCATGACATCTGGAAAGTTTCACAGATATTCCATTCATGAAATTTATTCGTGCATCTTCACACCCAAGGAATATCTATATAGTTCCTTGTTCTTTTCTGACCACGATGTCGTTCTCTTTAATAACTTGTTACACCTGAATATCGTCTTTTCGTTTTTTTTTTACTGTTATGCATTTGTTTGGA
>JAUTXX010531993.1:0-10967 GCA_032273605.1 Panulirus laevicauda | reverse complement strand
GGACAATATGTGGTGTGAGGTGGTTTGATTGAGTAAGTAATGAAAGGGTAAGAGAGATGTGTGGTAATAAAAAGAGTATGGTTGAGCGAGCAGAAGAGGGTGTGTTGAAATGGTTTGGACACAGAGAAAATGAGTTAGGAAAGATTGACAAAGAAGATATACGTGTCAGAGGTGGAGGGAACAAGGAAAATGGGTAACCCGATTAGAGGTGGAAGGATGGAACGAAAACGATTTTGAGCGATCAAGTCCAGAACATACAGGAGGGTGAAAGGCGTGCAAGGAATAAAGTGAATTGGAATGATGTGGTATACCGGGGTTGATGCTGTCAGTGGACTGAACCAGGGCATGTGGAGTGTCTGGGGTAAACCATAGAAATGTCTGTGGGGCCTGGATATGAAAAGGGAGCTGTGGTTTCAATGCATAACACATGAGAGCTGGAGACTGAGTGTGAATGAATGTGGCCCTTTTCTCTTTTCCTGGTGCTTCCTCGCTGGAGGGGGATGCTATTTCCTGTGTGGCGGGGTAGCAACGGGAATTGATGAAGGCAGCAAGTATTAATATGTATATGTGCATACATGTATATGTATGTATACGTTGAAAATCATATGTATGTGTATGGACATTAATGTATATAGTGTATATGAGGGGTTGGGCCATTCTTCCTCTGTTTCCTTGCGCTACCTTGCTGACGCGAGAATCAGCAATTAAGTATAATGATAATGATATGATAATGTATAAAATATTTGATAAATGTTTGCTTTGAAGCAATAGAGTTACATTCCTGGAGAACTGGTTGTGAAGCAGAATACATCAATATGAGCAACTGAATAAGAGGGATTACAATCCTGAACAAATGTTTTCATGTACTTAACCCTTATGTACAAAATAAACATGCAGTACCTTAGCCTAAGAATAACTTACCCCACTCATCAAATTAAGTTAGATGATATTTAATGAAAACTCACCTGGAAAAGTGGTGATGAGGGCTTAGGTCATGGAGTGAGGGTTACTGGGAGGGAGTGGAAGAGTCATGTGGGTCGTTTACTTCACCGTCTGAATTATCTGATTCAGTAGCTATTTCATCTGGAGGTAGAGAAGGAGAAATTTCCTTGGTCTTTTGAAAAAACTTTCCATTATTAACTGTAGGGCATATCTATTACTTTCTCTGTAAAATCCTAGTAGCTTTATGAAACATAAGCTGTGTAGAGAACACCAAGGCATGTTTGGCTGGGATCTTTATCATTAGCAATAACCACAGCCTTTTTTGTGTTATTGAAGTGATAGACAAAGAACTAGATTTTGTTTTCTTATTTTTGTAATGGTAAGCAAGATACACGGGCTTGGCAGTAGCCATAAGTTTCTTACCAGCACCGTACCTCGAAAGAACCTCTTTCTTATTCAGGAAAGTGGTAGCCTCATACCAAGTACTTCCCTGAAATAGCTACACATACTTTGGAGTTAGAGAATAATAGAAAAAATGGCTCTGATAAGCCCTAATGAGAGTGAGTGTTGACTGACTGGTGTTTATGCTTATAAGCAGACTGCCAGTGGGTAGGGTTCAAATCTAATTTTACTAATGGATGGGGTATGAATCATAGAGTGTTTTCCAGTGATATTTTTTAAGATGGATGATGTGTAAAGAAGTACCTAAGAATGTCTAGAACTACTTTATTATTCAAGAGGAGAAATATTTTATATATGAAATATATTAAGAGTTCTTTTTATGAATCTGTCACTGCTATGAGGGATTACATGTCACTATGTGAGTTTGTGCCCTAATTTTCAACTGTCATAATGGTGAAATTTTTAATCATGAGTTGTATAGGGAAGGTCCCTTAACTGGAAATTCATGATGGTTACCTTGAGTGCACTGGACCATGAATTTTATGATTTATGGAGTTTAGAAATATGTATTTTTGTTTTTCTACTTTTAGTATCATTATTGTAAAAAATGAAGTTCAAGTTAGTGCAGAAATAATGATCATGTAGAAGACTCATACCTAAATATGTTTTTGGATGATGCTAAGTAGTAGAGATATTTTAAGAAAATTGATGATTACATCACCCATTAGGTGGACATAGTTGACAAGCTGCAACACCGGTGTGATATGTAGTTGATGAAATTCAACCCAGGTAAATGCAAAGAGATGAAGATGGGACACAATGAAAGAAAAAATACCTTGATATTAAAATACATTAATGTAGTTGGAAATAAGCTACAGGAATCTGTTTGCATGAGGGACTTTAGGATCATTTTCCCCCCCTGGAGATTTGGAGAGTTAAGCTGTGTGCTTAACTACATATAAGTGCATGGATAAGAAAATATTCTGCAAGTTAAGCAAAGCACATATTAAACCAGTGAATTTGGTCAGCTTTTTAAAAGAAACGCAAAGAACTAATGATGAAGGTCCAGAGGAGGATGACAAAGATAGTGCCTAGAATGATATAGATAAGTTAAAGTGCTCAAGGGCTTTAAGTTAGCCTACCTTAGAAAAGAGAAGTTATAGGGGGGGGACTTGATCACAACTTTCAAGTTTTTAAACTATTCTTATGAGATTTACAGTGAAGGATGAAACAGCTGTAGGCTGTAGCAAAAAAGTAAATAAGTAATTTGTTAGAAAAGATGTAAGGAAGTACTTTTAGTGTCACAGTTGTGGATAAATGGAATGGAATAGTTCAGGTAATACTGTCGTGAATGCTGACAAACCTAGATTTTAAAAAGTTGTAAAATTAGTTGAAAACATTAATGAAATGTATTCTCATGAGTATACAGTTCCCTCCCCATAATGTGCAGATGGTAATTAAAAGTTGGTAATTACAAATAGGTAGGTACACACTTTTTGAGACATGACTCATTTCTCCAATTTGAAGATAACATTTCTTTGACCACAAATATGTAGAACAATTTATTTGGTTGTTTTAACATCAGATTCATGATTTAGTGCATCTCGTATTTGAACTGACCATGCTAAATTTGGTGTCTGTATAGCTGATATTTTGCCTTCATATAAGATATTGTCTTAGTACTAAATGATATTGCTGATATTACAATTTTTAGAAGGATTTATCTCCACCTGTCTATTTTAGTGGAAAAGTAATATGTCAGAGCTATTTTATTAATTCTCCAGAACCACAATGACTGAAGAAGCTGACTATCAGATCTGTTGGGACAATAAATTTTCTCACTTCAACTCTAAGACTGTATTCTTTGGAGTCATGATAGAAAATGAAAATGATGATGATGATGATCTCTGGGATGGTGGACTAGAAGCTAGTGTCACTGCAGAAGAGATCTATGAGATGAAAATAGATGACATGAAGGTGAGTATTTAGCATTGATTTGATCAAATTCTTGTGGCCTTTAGTGCATCACATCACTCTGCTATTTCAAACCTCTCGACTCTTGTAAACATTTCACATCATTTGATAGTTCTCTGCCTTTTAAGTCACTTTTATTTGTAAGCCCCAGAATGATAAGGTAATATGAAAGTGAGCCAGAACATCCAGGTTTCTTTGCTTATATATACTACCTATCTCTCATTTCTTCTCATCTTGGTTACACCCACACACTTTCAGATACCCCAGTTTGATCCTTTGAGGTGGTTGAGCACTCCCCACTTGACTCCTCCTTCTGTTTCTCCCTTTAGAAATTGTAATACAAGGGTCCCCCAGTCACCTTCTGTGACATGCAGGGAATACGTGGGAAGTATTCTTTCTCCCCTATCCGTATCTCTTACTTTTCACATAGAATACATGACAACACTCACACAACTCATTCTTTGTAAATCTAGATTTTCCTGTGGTGAGTGCTATGCACAAGCCCTGCCTTCTAGCAAAATGGTAAGAGCAACAGATATAAGTAGTTGGTAGGAATACTGGACAGGAGGATTAGGTAGAAACATTAGGTATATGTAGTAGGTTGGACCATTAGGTTAGAGCATTAGGTAGAAGTAGTAGGTAGGAACATGAGGTGGAAGTAGTAGGTTGGAACATGAGGTAGAAGTAGTCAGTAGTAGCCTCTGGAAGGACTGCACAAGAGTTACCCCTCTTCCAGTGGCCTGTGAAGGGTGAGGTACTAAAGGCTAGGAAGCAGCACTGGAGTTCACCAATTATGGAGAATCTTTTGCTTTGGAGTTTTTATCAAGTGAGTAAGACTTGTGTGCAAGTGAATAGAGAGGAGGGTAAATGGTTCCAGGTGAGTATGGGTATGTGGCAGGGTTTTGTGATGCTACTCACCCTGGTTGTTTGATTAATTTATGGATGGGATGGTGAAGGAGGTAAATACAAGGGCTTTGGGGAGAGGGGCATCTGAGGTCTACAGTTTCATGGGTAGGGGTGCTTAAGAGTTGAGTCAGTTACTGTTTACAGATGACATGGTGGTGGTGGTGGCAGATTCAAGTGTGAAACTGCAGAGTTTGGTTCCGGAGCGTAGGAGAGGACGTGAAAGGAGAGAGTTGAGAGTATATGAGCATAAGAGCAAATTCATTAAGTTTAGAGTTTGGTTTCTGATTTTAGGAGAGGACATGAAAGGAGATAGTTGAGAGTATATGAGCATAAAAGCAAATTGATTAAGTTTAGCAGTGCAGAGACAATTAGATGGAGTATGAGCTTGACTAGAGAAAACTTGGCAGAAATGAAGTGTTTTAGATAAAGGAAGTAAGTAAGGCAGCAAAGTGAACCATGGGTCAGCTGGGGCAAAGGTCCTGAGTGCATTGAGAAATATGTGGAGAGGTCAGTATCTGTGATGGCAAAGATGGACATGTTTGATAGTACAGTAGTCCTGACAGTTTTGTATGGATACAATGCATGGACTCTGAAAATGTATGGAAGAGAATGAGTATGTTAGAAATTAAATGTTTGAGGATTATATATGGTGTGGGAAGGGTTGATTAAGGAATGATAGGGTAAAAGAGAGGTGCAGTAATAAGAAAACTCTGATTGAGAGAGCTGAAGAGGGTGTGCTGAAATGCTTATGCTTGGGACGTATGGATAGAGTGAGTCAGGAGAAGTTAACAAAGAGGCTATATGTATCAGATGTGATGATGATGGTGGTTGGGTGGGGGGGAGACAAGAAGGGGATACCTACTTAGAGACTGATGGATGGAATGAAAAAGTTTTTAAGTGCTTTCGGCCTAAGCTTGTAGGAGGATGTAAGGTGTGGCCAGGATAGAGTGCATTGGAGTGTTGTGGTATACAGGGGATGATGTGATGTCGGTAGGCTGAACCAGGGCACATGAAGCAGTCAAGGGAAACCATGGAAAGGTCTGTGGGGCCTTGTTGTTGATTAGGGGGTGTGGTTTTGTTGCATTACACAGCATCTGGAGAGTGGATGTGAGTGAATGAGGCTATTTCCTAATCTGGTCATGGCACTTCTTTGCTAGTATGGGAGGTGGGAAACAAATATGAAAAAAGAATTTCTTAGAGATCAACCGGTCGTGATAAAGTAAGTTAGGTAAATTTGCTCAGAGAAAGTAAGAGAGTTATACAACAAAATAAATGTCAGTATGAAGTGTATATCACTGAAAACAGCAAAAGAAACCCTGAGGAGTTTTACAGATATGTTAGAATTAAGAGAGTCTTTACCCAGTCAATAGGTCCATGAATTACAGAAAGCGATGACTTGTTTCAATACAACAAAGCCATGGCAAAGATATTAAATTACTTTTTTGCGTCTCTATTGTGATTGAAGACAAATTGACATAAAAGACGAAGACATACTTTCAGCAATAAACAATGAAAATTGATAAAATGGTATGCCGTGATAAGCTTTATCCAAGAACAATGAAAGAGGTGAAAAATGAGATAGTTAAACCCATGACTTCAATTTTCAGTAAGTCACTTGTTATGGGAAAAGCTCCAAATGAATGGAAGTTTGCCAATTTAACACCGATATTCAAAAAAAGGTAATACGCCTGGGAATTATCATTCTATAAGCTTAAAGCCTGTAGTTGGTAAACTTATGGAAACCATTTTGAGGTAGAATTGTAAACCATTTAGAGTATCACCATGTAATAAACAATTCACAGCATAGTTTTCAAAAAAATTGCTCATGTCTGAAAATTTGCTTGATTTCATTTTTGATATAATTGATATGTATGACAAAAGTAAAGCAGTTGGTGTTATGTATCAAGATTTTCAAAAAGCATTTGGTAAGGTTCTGCATCAGAGGTTATTGACTAAACTGGTCACATGTCATTGATGGGGTTGTACTTCATTGGACAGGAAATTGGGTAACTGGCTGTAAAAAGAGAGTTGTGAGTAATGGTTAAGCCTCTGAATGGTTAGACATAACAAATAGAGTGCCACAAGGATAAGTTTTGGGACCAGTTCTCTTTCTTGTATATATTAATGATATTGATAATGGGTTGCATTGCAAGATATCAAAATTCGCTTATGACACAAAACTGGGAAATAAGTTGTCATATGAACTTGAATGTCTTCAGCTTCAAACTCACAAAGACAAACTGATGGACTGGGCTTATAGGATGGCAAATGAATTTTGATATCGATAAGTGTAAAGTTTTACATATTAGTTGTTAAAATAAAAATGCAAACTACAATATGAATTCTGTAGAAGTGCAAAAGGTAAATGAGGAAAAAGACTTGGGAATAATAATCTGTGCTGACCTAAAACCAAGTAAGTAGTGCACAGAAGCAGTGAAAAGAACAAACATAAATCTTGGATTCATAGGTAGGGCCTTTGAATTTAAGTCCACTCAAATCATCTTTACAGTTCATTGGTTTGTCCACATCTTGAATATTGTGTTTGGTTTGGTTACTCATCCTAAAAAAACACATTGATAGAATACATTACATAGACAAGAGCACTGTGGTGTGGTATCAAGTTGAATCCCGGACAAGAAATTAACCTACGAGAGCAGATTATGACTTGAATCTCTGTAGCTTAAAAAAGGGAGAGTTAGAGGTGATTGAATACAAGTATTCAAAATCATCAAAGGCTTTGATAACATATCCAGTGACTTAAGAATTTATTTGTCTGATTTTACTTGTAGTAATGGATACAAACTTGTGGACAAACATTTTACCTCTGATGCGATAAGTACTTTTTCTTCAACAGGATTGTTAACATACAGAACGATTTGCCAATTAGAGCAGTTCGAGAACAGTACTATATATACGTTTAAGAATAGATTTGGTAAATACTTTGCTTCAAGCCCATGGCTTACATTATTTGTGCCTCCTTAATCACATTGACAATTTGCAGGTTATTCCCTTTAGATTATCTATGTGCCTTCTAAGCTTTATCACCTTAATCTGTGAGTTTCTGATATCCACTAATGCAAACAACCTCAAAAGGACCCAGTGTCTGTTGATGTTTGAATTCCTTTATATTCTTTTGTAAAAGACAGCTGCTTCATATGTTTATTAACCTAAATATTTGTTTTGAATATTGTGGGTGTTTTCTCATTTTGAATGTTGATGGGTGTTTTCTTATTTTGAATGTTGATGGGTGTTTTCTTATTTTGAATGTTGATGGGTGTTTTCTTATTTTGAATGTTGATAGGTGTTTTCTTATTTTGAATATTGGTAGTTGTTTCAGCACAAAGTACTGTCCTTACATGACATAAGAAAGTGAAGAGATATATTATACATCTCTAAAACCTTCCTTAAACTTTGTAAAGAAAGAAGCATACTGGTTAGATAGTGAGCTCAGTATCAGCAACTATGTTACTAACCAATCTGCTTTTGTAAGCATGCCTTTCCATTTCTCTCATAAGATTTTCTCTACTCTTCCATCTATCTTTTTCTAAACTTCTATTCTTTATCTTCACATACACAAATTTGTGTATGAAAGGGACCTCTTTTGCCAGAATACCATGTTCTGGAGAATTTAAGAAGGGAAATTAATGCAAGTTAGTGTTAAATTGTGTGAAATTTATGGACAAAGTATGTTAAACTATATGTAGTTTATACTAGATCTGAATTTCAATACCTATTTCAAGTTCTGTTACAACACCAGAAGAAACATAAGCATCTAATAGAAAATGTCTTGGGAATTTATCAGAGAGCATGGTTAGAGGATAAAAAACCTTCAGGTTTCTAAACCAGATTGTAATTATCAACAGAACATTTTTTGAAGATATGCAAGAGCAACAAGAAGTCATAGCAAGAAATTAAGTAAAAAAAATAACTTCTTACAAAAGATAAAAGAAGTGCTTATATCAAGTTGTAACTAATTGGAAGAAGCTAAGTGGTGAAACTGGTGAATGCAGACAACATACAGAGTATTAAAATCTTATATGATATAGAGAAAGCTCAAGAGATGGGGTCCTACTCCTACAAGTGTAGAACTCCCTCTGTAAAGTGGATAAATTATTAATTACACACTATTGAGAGATGGCAAAGGTAAGAGCACTGAAGACGAGCTCTTGTTTGAAGGATGAAGGCAAAGGGACTGCAGTTTCTACAAGACCATAATGTAAGTAAGGGAAGGGGCAAATATAAAGTGGCCCTTGAAATGAGGTAATTGTTTAGGAATTATAGTACTGAAATTTTAGTGTACTAAAGGAGTGTAGGGACCTGGATGTTTGGATGTGTTTTCTACAAACATCCAGTCAGCAGGACATGAAAACTGTTATATTGATATAAAATATTAAATCAGCATTTTTATTGCAAATAATTACCATAGCCAGCCATCACCTGACTAGGTCAGATTCAACCAAAATTTTTAATTAGAATAGGGAGCCCTGGTTTTGGTGCATTATATATGACAGCTAGAAGGTGGATGTGAACAAATGAGGCCATCCTCCTGTTCCTGGTGCTGCATTGGAATGCAGACTAATATGAAAAAAAAATATATTGCTGTACAACAACTGAAACCGTAATGATGACTAAGTCTATGGCAAAAATAGAGAAATTAAATGAAAATTTACAACAAATATCATATTACATGAAAAGTGGTGGCAGATAGAGGAAGAAAATAGGAAACAGGAATACCTGTATATTCAAAGAACCTGATTACAGAAACAAAATGATTAAAGGAATTGAAAACTGCTAGAGGAAATGGATGAATGGGGCCTCTCTAGAGATCAGAGTCTATAGAAGGAAAGAGATGACAGAAAATAAAGAAAAATTCTAGGGCTGAGGAAAAAGGACCTAGAGTAATATGCTCAGGAACAGATACCTGGGGACACTGGGGAAATATAGAGTATCTGAAGACAGGTTTTTTTAAGGTGCAGAATATTCGATACCAATACATGAAGATAAAAATGCATAATTTATGAAAGAACCTTGTATAGGTAAAGTCTCTTTGATATTATTTATATTTTTTTTTAGATATCTTGATTTTCAATACCACCTTCCCATTCCTTCTCCCTAGGGTTAGAACTCTAGTGTCCACTTTTTAAACACTTTTAAACTTGTTACTCAGTTCTCATATATCTTTACATTATCCGTTACAATTCATCCCTCTGAATTCCTTTGCGCAATTAGCTGTTCCTTAACTCACAACTGACTCCTGATGAATTTATGGAAAAATTTTGTATTTTCTCCTGTCTTGTCAACAATACTATTTTCAAAGTTGAATTGCTCTCCCTTTCTTATCTTGCATTCCTTACTCTGTTTTACTTTGAAAATGTTGGTTGGCTGGAGTGCTGTCTATATCTTTGCCACTATATATCTTGAAACTCCTTTGCTTTTTGACATTCTTTTCTCTTCTGTACTGTTCCCTCTGTATTTGAGGCTTAAGCCCATGCTTCTACTCCTTCATTGTGAATTTCACAGAACCTCTCGCTGAAGTCATTTTCCCTGTCTACATTACCATAGAAATTGTTAAAGTTTATGTAGTGTTCATGATTATATTTCCTCATGTCTTGTCTTACCTCTGCTCTTATAATGTCCATTTTTATCACATAGTCAAACTTGAGCATTATATGATCACTTATCCAACTGGTGTATTACATATAATTTTCTCAGTATCCATGCCAGTTTGTGTAGAAATAAGATATAGCATTGATGGTGTATCAGTCCATCTCATCCTAGTGTGCTTACTGATATGTTGGTATATGACTTCATCCTGTATACACTCTAAAAACTTGTCTCCATGACTTCCTGTCACCATGAGAATTCAAATTCCCCAAGTCTGCCTCTATAATTGATATCACCTATTATCATTACTTGACCTTTTCTAAGAAGCAAATGTTTTAGTGCTTCATGTAACATCTTGAATGTTCTTCATCCCTTCATTGTTATCATTGTATACTCAATTGTAGATCTTTGCTATAATGATTGTGCATTTGTGTTAATGTGTTTGTCAGTTTGTTTTTTTTGCATGTTATTTGTTTGGGGGTCATTATGTTTACTTGTATGTTTGTCAGCTGTTGTTTTTATTGTGTACATGCATTAATATTGTAGAGTTTGTTGTAGTTTTGTTCATTTGTTTTGTACTTGTGAACCAGCATGTAAAACACAGGAACAAGTTTTGATTGCATTGTAGTTCAAGACTGTCAGATGCAATTATTAGAGTTTTTACCTCACTCAGAAGTAAACTCAGCATTGGTATTAATACATTTGCCAAAGAGGTATTGGTGGATACATGCTTGCTTAGAATGAAGAATCACAAAGTATCAGTATTTGTTGTTATGAGCTGTTTCAATGCAGAGTCCCCATAAACTATATGAACTTAGCTTTCTGTTTAACTTACTCTTTCTTTTTTCTTTTTCTCTCTCCTTCATACCAAATTCAGGATGCGATGGACAGGATCCGTGGTCACTTAACAAGGTCAAGATTTATGCAGGATCAACTACGTGCTTATGAGGCGCGGGACAGAAATATTGCAGAGAACAACTACAGTAAAGTTAATGTGTGGTCAATAATCAATATAACAGTAATGCTGGTCACTGGAATCATTCAGGTGAGTAAGGCTAGATTTATTTTATTTTTTTATTAACCTATGTCGCTGTCTCCCGCGTCAGCGAGGTAGCGCAAGGAAACAGACGAAAGATTGG
>JAUTXX010531971.1:0-10968 GCA_032273605.1 Panulirus laevicauda | reverse complement strand
TATCAAATGATCTTCCCAGATGACAAACAAATCATCTTTGATAAAATGAGGCACAAAATTTGTAAGTGGATAAGACTCACTGATGTTAACAGTGTGAGAGATGTGAAGTATTTCTGAAAATTCCCTTCACTTTTTGGAAATGGAAACAAATCAAGAAAGATGAAGAAATTCAGTGTACGCTGAAAGCTGTCCTGTACGATTAGGAAAATAGAAAAACTAATTCGCCATCAGAAAGATATGTACATAAAATTTAAGTCACATGTAACAATGAAAATAGTCAAGAACTACAGAAACTACAAAGGAAATACAAAAATGTCATGACAAAATATTGTGCTCTACGACATTCTCGTCTCTCACTTATTCAATAATTCCATTTTGAACCATATGATGATGATGATGATCATGATAACCAAGGCTTGTGGTGGATACACCCACATGTTGGACACAGGCGTCCCAGCCACGTTGATACCCTTGCTAAAACAGCCACATTACTCCCAGTCTCTCTCATCAACCTGGTCTTAACTTGAGCCATGGTCCGCACCGACCTCGCGTGAAAGACAGTGAGGACCAAAGTAAACCTCAGAGGAGGTGGTGAAAGACCTGACAACTGCAGTACTTAACATTATAACGAAGATTTGCCTCAAGAAATACTGACATGGAAAATATTGCAACTGTACCAACAATTGTGACATTGCTAAAGGCAGAACATACATAGTGATGATGTTTAACGTTCAAAGTCGATCATGAGTATGAAATACAAAAATTGAAACAAACCTTTATTTTCACAATATTGAGTATTAGATATTTCTAAGCTTACGTTAGGACCACGTTATTCAAAAATGTAAATTTTCTTTGTAGAGCTAACATATTATGCTTCTGTGTTATCTCTTTAGCCTTTCCATAATTCAACATCCAAGTAACTCATCCATACACATCATCAGTTACATTAACCCAGGACATATTAACAATCTCACATCCAGGGACAAACCACTTTAATGTGAGACCATTATGGAGGCCACACACACACACACACACACACACCCACACACACACACACACCACACACACACACACATACACTTCACTTTTCTTCAGCGGTGGAAACCATTACTTGCTGACAATCTTTCTTTCCCGGACAAAATCGCATCGTATAAACACTGTACCATCCTTACCATGAACAATATTAGTATCATCTTGGTGTCTGTAAGTGCCTCTTACTCAAACACATTCATGACTGATCCTAACGTTGTTCATCTCATCGTGTTCATGTTTGATCCTTATCCTTATATGTCTCAGAGATAAGTGACGTGGATTATTAGTTTCATTTACTTTAGTTACACTTGCCGTTAATGTATCCGTGGAAAAATACCAGTATGAAAAAGTATCCCAGTAAGAGTAAGGATCCCAGAAAGAGAAGTGATCCGAGTATGAGTTGTGATCCCAATGAAATAAAGGATCCCAGTATGAAAAGGGATCCTATAATGAGAAGGGATCCCAATGTGGGAATGGATACCTACGAAAAGGAATCTCACTGTGAGAAAGGATCCCAGTGTGAGGAAGGATCATAGTGTGAGAAGGGATCCCCGTGTGAGAAAGCATCGCATTATGAGAAGGGATCCCAAACTAAGAAGGGATCCCCATATGAATAGGGATCTCAGTATAGGAAGGGATCCCAATACGGGAAGACATCCCAACATAAGGAATCCCAGTATGAGAAAGGATCCCAATATAGGACGGGGATCCCAATATGAGAAAGTATCCCAATATATGGAGGGATCCCAATATAAAAAAGAATCCCAACATAAGAATGGTTCCCAATATGAGAAGGGTTACCAATATAAGAAGGGATCCCCATATAAAAAGGAATCGCAATATAAGGAATCCCAATACATGAAGAGATCCCAATATGAGAAGATATCCTAATATACGGAGGGATCCCAATATGAGATGATAACCAACATAACAATGGTTCCCAATATGAGATGGGATCCCAATATGGAAAGAGATTCCAATATGAAAAAGGATCCCAATATATGAAGGGATCCCACTATGAGAACGGGTTCCATTATGAGAAGGGATCCGAATATGAAAAGGGATCCCATTATAAGAAGGGTTTCCAATATGAGAAGGGATCCTAGTAGAAGATGTCCCATATAAGAAGGAATCCAAATATAAGAAGGCTCTCAATATAAGAGGAGTTCCCAGTATTATAAGGAATCCCAATAGAAGAAGGGATCCCAGTGAGAAGAGATCCCGACATAAGATGGGATTCCAATATGAGAAGGCATCCCAATATGGGAAAGGATCCAAATATGATCATAAATCATAATATAAGAAGACATCCCAATATAAGATGGGTTCCCAATATGAGAAGGCATTTCAAAATACAAAGGAATCCCAATATGGGACAAGATCCCAACATAAGAATGGATCCAAATATGAGAAGGGAGCTCTATATGAGAAGGGATTCCAATATGAGAAGGGACCCCCAGTATGTAAGTGATCCCAATAGGAATCCCAATACAAAAAGAGCTCCCAATACGAGAAGGGATCCTAATATAAAAAGGATCCTAATATGAAAATGGATTTCAATATGAGAAGGGATCCCCCGAAAAAGAAGGGATCCCAGTATATGAAAAGATCCCAACAGAGGAAGGGATCCCAATAAGAGAAGAGATTCTAGGTAGAGATCCTATTATGAGAAGGGATCTTAATATAAGAACGGATGCCAATACAAGAAGGGCTCCCAATATGAAAAGGGATCCCAACATAAAAAGGGATCACAATATTGAAAAGGAATTCCAATGTAAGAATGGATCCCAATATAAGAAGGGATCCCAATATGAAAAGGGATCCCAATATAAGGAAAGGGATCCAAAATAAGAAGGAGTCCTAGTATTAGAAGGGATCACAGTATGAAAAAGGATCCCAATATGTGAAGGGATCCCAATATAAGCAGAGTTCTCAGTATGAGAAGGAATCCCAATATAACAAGGGATCCGAATATAAGAGGGATCCCAATATGAAAAGGAATCCCAGTTTGAGAAGGGATCCCAAAATGAAATGGGATCCCAGTATGAGAAGGAATCCCAATATAAAAAGGAATCCCAATATAAAAAGGGATCTCAATATGAGAAGGGATCCCAATATAAGAAGGGATAGAATTAATACAAACGTTTCTTTTGATATATCGTCATTATCACCGCATGAACAGGGTTCCTATTGCTCTCTGTTGTCATGAGATACACCTGCATGTTATAATATGGCTGAGCGTCTGGTCAAACCCATATCTTCGTGCTACATGATGGTACCTTCCTGGCCAAGGGTCACATCTTTATTCACCAGAAGGTTACTTCCCTTCGTCCGGGCACCCGTGTGACGCCAACACAAACACCCACGTATCTACAGTCTGTTGGCATAGCCGTGATAATTATCAGTATGGACACCCCACCACAGAACGAGGGAGGTAATGTGCCTCGTGAAGCAGCGCCGCGTACCAGCAAATTTAAGGTTTAAAGGGCATTGAGTTAGGCCATCTAATCCTGGGTATGAAAGAGGCTGGCGAGGGAGGCCAGGCTGAGCTTTGAGGCTAGAATAAAAATGGGTAAGGGAGGCTTGCTAAAAGCTGATCCAACACCATGACTAAAATTCCAGGCATAGGACACTCTAGGTGTAATCTATGCAAGTGTATCTGTCTCTCTGTATAAGCTGTGAGGGACTCACTCTGTGTGTTTGAACACGTCCATGTAAGTGTATCTGTCTCTCAATGTGACCTATAAGGGATTTCTGTCTACTTATCAAACACCCTTGCACACTTAGAAGTCACCTAAAGTAAGATGAGAGGAAATTTACGAGCTAGAACGTTATTTTAGGTAAATGTGACCCCCCTTAAGAGAAGGGTATGTGAGCCATGGTTGTGGTTCTTTGATCTGATACTAAAAACTGCCTCAACTCCGGTTAATTAACGACCCCATTAACAAAGAACAGCCAGGATAATTGTTCTGGGTAAACTGACGCTCTGAGTGAGAGATGCTGGCTGTGTGTGCCACTGCTGGTGAGCGGGAGCTGCTGGAACTGTGTGGCACTGCTGGTGAGCGAGAGCTGGTGGGACTGTGTGGCACTGCTGGTGAGCGAGAGCTGGTGGGACTGTGTGGCACTGCTGGTGAGCAGGAGCTGCTGGGACTATGGTACGTCTGGTGAGTGGGAGCTGTTGGTATTGTATGACTTTGCCATTGAGTGGGAGCTGCTGGCACTGAATTGCAGTGCTGGTGAGTAAGAGCTGCTGGTGATGTGTGATACTGTCGATGAGCAGGAGCTGTTGGCACAGTGTGGCACTGCAGGTGAGCAGGGGTTTCTGCCACTGAATTACACTGTGAGTAGGAGTTGTTCGTGCAGGTAAGAAAGTTGATGGTAAATGTGAGTAAGCCGGCCTCAGAATTCGAGGAGGTCGTTCCGATCCCTAGGGAGCTGGGGTCCTGCCTTTCCTTGGGGGAAGAGATCAATCTATATCTTCTGTGGCAGAGTCAGAGGACCAGCCTGATAATTAATAGAAAATACAAGCAAGAAGTGGCGGAGTGGCCGACCTTATACCACAAGGAGAGAAGAGAGGAGGTCGTGCTGGCCCGCCTCAGAATGAACTGTACTTTTACCCCCCATCTGCAGCCACACATAAACAAAACCTTTCCAGCAGTATGCCAACAGTGCGAACAGCTCTCAACAATAGAACATTTACTCCTCCGATGCAACAGATTTCAACAACATAGAAGAAAACTAGCAGATCGCTACAACAAGAAAAACGTTTCTTTTAACATCATTAATGTACTCGGGGATATCCCGAATACTATTGACAAATTGATGGTCTTCCTGAGAGAAACAGAATTAATCCAGATGATGTAAGGTGGGCCGTAGGTTGTTCTCTGTGGCGGGGTCGGCTTCGGTGTGCGGCTCCTCCTACTTGAGCTGGTCGCATGGTGGGTGGACATGACCATTCACTAGGCGATCGGCCTTGGTGGGGGTATACTTTATTCTTTTTTTTTTTAGAATATGTATTCAGGGATGATGACTTCAGTCATACATTAAATTGGGTTGCAGGCCTAATGACCTTCATCATAGGTCGATGGCCGTAAAACCCAACAAACAACAACATCACTCCACAGCAGGCCAGAATATATCATATCTACTATCGTCCTGATCAAGTGTTAGCCAGTATAAGATGAGAGTTACCAGAGACACGGTCGGTCTACCTGTGGTTAGGAAGATGGTAAGAAGGCAGCAGCAGTTGACGTGATCATCAGAGAACAGGACGACCACGAGCGACAACTGCACGTGAAGATCAGGTCATCAGAGATGCCTCTGACGGAGACCATCTCCAGAATGATGCAGACATTAAGGAAAATTTACACATCAATGTTTCAGCAGGAACAGTACGACGACGACCAGGACTGCATGAAGTTGTCATAGAATACCTGCTAATAAAGAAACACTGACTGACAGACATCGTGAGGGACGACCCACCTTTGTGAGGCAGCACATCAAGAACGACATGGACTGCTGGGACCGTGTCATATTTACTGACGAAAAGACATTTTCTTCAACAGCCCATCATGGTAAACAACAATGTTGACGGCAAAATAATACAAGATATGAGCGTGAAAATATGTACGAAACTGTGAGAAGTGGTCAAGTGACGTGTATTGTTTGGGGGTGGATATTTATGTTCATGTTCGCAGCTGACCAACATCTAGAACTTCTCGAGGAAGGTATGCCACAGTTCGGTGCGAACATATGCGTTTCCCGACCCAGAAAGATCCATCTTTATGTGAGATCGATCCCACATCCACACGGCTCGAGTAGTACAACGCTGGTTCCCTGAACATCAAGACATCCAACTGTTAGACTGGCCAAGTAAAGCCTGTGATTGTAATCCCATTGAAAATGTATGGGCAAACATAGTGAATACGTTTGAACGTGGTGCAGAGAGAACTTCATAAGCCTCGCTACAGCACACAAATCAGGAATGAGAGGTATTTAGGAGAAAGCCAGATATAGTCAGACGACTGGTAGAATCATTGCCAAAACGCTTGCACAGTGTGATGGACCATGAAGGAGGATGACAGAATATGTTAGTTTGTGTTTGTAGTTGGATATTCAATGCTGTTACATGCTACTAATGTGTCACTGTGGTCTGATCTACGTATTAATAATATCTTATAATATGTGATATTGATAACTTACCAGATGAATACAATGTTATGTGTCCTCGATAGTTTGTATGTACAGATTTTCCACTATGAATATAGCCATATTGTGATATATGAATTACATACCGTACTTTATTACTTAACATTCACTATGGATATATTACGTCTTCTTCAAGTGACGTCATCTTATCTCCTAAGTCAGAAATAAACAAATAAACAATGTTTCAACACCGTCAGTAAATACCCCAGCACGACAGTAACAAGCTGACCAGGTAGTTAGTTTTGCAGGAATTAGTCTTCATCTTATTTTGAGGTTAATTGTTATGACACTATAACATATGTGACTTGCATGTTGTAATACTAGCATATCATAACACTTAGTGACAAACATCATACATTTATTGCCTACTGATCATCCCAACATTCAACTAGCCTGCTATTAGGGAGGAGTTGACACTTTTTGATTCTGATTATGCATTACGTTATACATATGTTGGTTGACTCGTCTCTCACTGGTGTCAGGAGTATAGTGTTACATCCATGTGGTCGTATCTTCCATATGTTTATTGTTGTTTCACTTCATCCTTCTGAGCATGTATCGCGAGGGTGGCTGCTTTATGTTTATAGGGTTATTACTGGCGTAAAACCTGACAGCATTTTCCTCATTCCCTCCCCCTTCCTTTCTCCCTCTCGTGTCTCCCAAACTGTCTGTAATCGTCTGTTTCAGACACATTCATTACAAAGTTGTGTTGTCTGCTTGTTTGTGGCACCGACGGATTCAAAGAACTACTGTATCATTACGATCAGTTATCACTGTATCAACTGTACCCAGTACAGAGCTGTACCCACCGACGTCACCACGTCACGCCTCTGTCTTCCTCACCGAGCCCCGCCCCAGATCGTCTGCCTCCTCCTGTTCTACACAGTTCAACAAATAAATAGTCATGTATCCGGCGTTGCGTCTTTTTTTTTTACCACATGAGGAATTAATAGACAATATAGGGATAAACACAACCGTCCGGGTATAGCTAGATTGTAGATAGATAATTTCTAATGCCAGAATTTCATGCATATCGTATCATCTCACGAACTGTCACACTGTATCATCCGCAATTCTTGTAGTTCTGTGTGCCTGATATTTACTTCTAAAGTATTACACTTGTGCTTCAGCTTTATGCACGCTATTTATAGAGGTTTCGAATTGATTACCTGAATGTTGACAAATTCGCAACTGTGATGTTGTCTGTGAATACACAAAGAAGCAATGAACCAATAACATTGTCCCTTAAATATGCTCTCGGAACCGTGAATGAAAACTACGATTACTGTATGTTTACCACGTCTGCCAGATGCCAGGTTCCACCAACGGTGTCGGGTGAATTTTGGCCGGAGCTGTATATTAATTGCCTCTATACAGGACACATATATAAAAGTAATCAAAACATCCTACAAATACATAACTTAAAATTTTGTATCTCTGACTCAACATTAATTTAGTTTCTTTAAGAATCATTGCAAGAAAACATAATCTAATCATTTGTTTCATAACATTGTTGGCGCCCTTTGGATTCTGGTGGAGCGACGCAGTGCAGCATATGAGAGTTTGAACTGTCAGGACCTTGAGCTCCGTCTGGGTTGGTTACTGGTCCACTGGGGTTGACTGTTGTGGTCGTGTATGTTTTCTAAGGTCTGGGGTTGGTTGCTGGTCCACTGGGGTTGACTGTTGTGGTCGTGTATGTTCACTAAGGTCTGGGGTTGGTTGCTGGTCCACTGGGGTTGACTGTTGTGGTCGTGTATGTTCACTAAGGTCTGGGGTTGGTTGCTGGTCCACTGGGGTTGGTTGCTGGTCCACTGGGGTTGACTGTTGTGGTCGTGTATGTTCACTAAGGTCTGGGATTTGGAACTGCCTCCGCCTCATCCGCATCAACTATAACGTATTCCCATGCATTTCCCGCTCACCCACGCCCTCCCAGCTGCTACCTATCCACCAATCTCTTTCCTGTACGGAGAAGTTGACGACGATTTCTCCGATACATTCGATCACCAACCCTGACTGGATAAGATCGAGGAGAAACTTTCTTGTTGCATCATACCCCCGGTGTTCGCTCCTTGCTGTCGTGAAGTCTCATACGTATAGCATCTCCCAGAGATATTGGGTTTAAGGGACACGAGCTTCGATTGTAATAGTGGGCCTGTTTAGTTTTCCTCTGATATCCCTGTTGTCTTGTTCTATCGAGTGGTGTGGTTGTAATAGGTGTGCTGTACAAGGCATTGTAGTCTTACACCGACGACCTATTAAGCGTTGAGCTGGACCTGAATGTATGCCCTCACTTGGATTATTTCGGCAGCTTAACAGTCCCAGGAACTCAGACTGTCTTGACAATTTACATTCTGTAAACAGGCTCGCCACAGTCTTCACAGCATTTGAAGCCTTGCCATTTGACTGCGGATACCAGGGACTAGAGATGATATGCTCAAATGACCATTTGTTGGCGAAGGCTTGGAACTGCGCTTTGTAGAACTGTGGATATTTGTCTGTCCCAAGCGTGTCTGCTACTCCATATCGGGCAAAGACTTCCTGTATCTCTCTTATTACTCCTTTTGAGGTAAGATTTCTAACTCGGACAACTTTAATATAATTACTGTAATAGTCCACCACAACCAAGGACGGGAAGATAAATCGTGACTCATTAGAGTGTTTCTTTCCCTTAGGCGAGTATCACACTGAGAAACCAGTGCTTTGACATCGGATGGCATTCCAGGCCAGACTATTGCTTCTCTCATGCGACGCAGGCCACCGCCTAACCCAATGTGACCTTGATGAGTAATGTCCAGCATCTTTCTCGACGATACTGGCACCACCAGTCTAGTTCCTTTGAAAATCAAGCCGTCCCGTGCGTGCAGCTCATCTCTATAGTTAAAGTAAGGACGACGTGCGGCAATCGGAGTTTCCATTCATGTACCCGGCCATCCTGCTATAATTACTGTGCTGCACTATACTTGTATCCGGCCATCCTGCTATAATCACTGTGCTGCACTATACTTGTATCCGGCCATCCTGCTGTAATTACTGTTGACAATACTTGTATCCGGCCATCCTGCTATAACTACTGTGCTGCACTATACTTGTATCCGGCCATCCTACTATAATTACTGTGCTGCACTATACTTGTATCCGGCCATCCTGGTATAATCACTGTGAACAGTACTTTAAGGTTTCGTCCTTCTGTATGTGTTTCTTGATTTCCTTATTTCTTCCTTCACTCACCATCATCGTCTCCTGATATCGTACCTGCTGAAGTATGTTAACAATTGATGAGTCTTCCATGCCCTGCGAGAGATGAGCACGGCTTAGGGTATCTGCCAGTATCATATTATTTCCTTTTATATATTTCATCCTCAAATAGTAGTGCTGGGGCCGTAGTAACATTCTCTGTAGACGTGTTGGTGTAGCACCCCAGGCTTTTTTGAAGATAGATACCAAATGCTGATGATCCGTCTGTACTGTTACTAACTCTTCCAAACAGATGCTAGTGGAAACGCTCACATGCAAAAAAGTAGAGAAACATTCCTTCTCGATCTGGGCACACCGTTGTTCAGTAAGAGCACGAGAAGCATAAACAACAGGCTGTTCCTCCTGCATAGTACCTCTCAAAGACCGGACTGTGACGCATCACAGTAACCTCTTGGTTCGTGTTAAGACAACGCAAGGCGGATGCGGCTTTTTTAAATCCTTAAAGGAGTTTTGTTGTGCTTCTTGCCACTCGAACATGATGTCCTTTTTCGTTAGTTCCCTCTGTGTTTTCGTCATATCTGCCAAACTGGGTAAGAACTTGGACAGGTATAGAATCATTCCGAGAAAACGTCCCACGCCAGATACATTAGTCGGAGCTGGCATATACCTCAAAGCCTTAATTTTCTGAGGTACAAGTTTTATCCCTTCTGGCGTTATCATATGGCCAACAGAAGGTACCTCTACAAGCTTAGATCAAAGTTTTTCTTTTCCCAGCACAACATTTCGTCCTTCACACCTGTGCAAAAAGTCATGTAGTTTTTTTCATCATGATCCAGTCTCGCTGCAATCATAAACTATGACGTCATCAGCTACAACTTCAACTCCTGTTAATTCCTCGACCAGCTGATGCGTATGACGCTGGAACACTTCTGGTGCAGAACTGATTCCAAACGGCATCCTGAGCCATCGGTACCTGCTGAAAGGGGTATTAAGGTAGTCATATATGATCTTCCAACTGTACGTGCCAAAATCCCTGCTTCACATCCAGGATGGTAAAGACACGAGCCCCACATAATCTTGTGGCTATGTCCTCAATTCCTGGGAGTGGGTAGTGCTCTCGCCTGATTTCCTTTTTTAGATCACTCGGGTTGACGCAGATCCGCAACTTTCCCTTTTTCTTTGGTACTACTACCATTGATGACACCTAATCGGTTGGCACTTCCACTTTAGCAATAATTTCAAGAGCTTTTAAATGGTTCAGTTCCTCAAACAGACGAGAACGTAGCGCTGCAGGTACACGTCGAGGAACAGGTTGCACTGGACACGCTAATTCATCCACTCGCATTCTGTAAGGTGTCACCAACTTACCAACTGATTCTCTTAATATGTTGAGGTATTGCTTCAGTACGTTTTCTTTAGTAACAGCGCGACTGAATGTTTGTGTAGTATAGACATTGGCTCACTTACAGTTTTCCAACAGGCTGAGCATATCGTTATCTTTTATTTCTAACGGTCTAAGAAATACACTTGCTT
>JAUTXX010531960.1:0-10969 GCA_032273605.1 Panulirus laevicauda | reverse complement strand
ACACACACACACACACACACACACACACACACACATTTGCACAAGTGTAACTAACCTTTTAAATTTTTTTTGAGAGAGTGAACTCAGTCCTGGACAAAAAAGGATGGGTGGACTGTCTGTATCTGGACTTCAAGAAGACATATGACACTATCACATAAGGAGATGATTAACAGCTAGATCAACAGAAGATTATCTCTGGGAGGGAACAAAGGACGCATGTTACAGGAGCCTTTTCCAAATGGGATGAGGTGACCGGCGGAGTGCCACAGGGTTAGGTTCTGGTACCACCACTCTTCCTAATCTATATCAATAGATTGCCTGAATGCATGGAATCCTACCTGATTATGTTTGCAGATGATGCAAACGTCATTAAGGAAGTCCAAAAGGAGGACTGCATCAGTTTACATGGGAACTTAAACAGACTCTAGTCTTGGTCTGAAACATGGTTGATGAAATTTAACCTGAGCAAAGGTAAAGTAATGAGGATGGGAGAAATCGAAAGGCGGCTTCAATATGAATCATTATCTGGCAGGAAATAAGTTTCTGGAATCTGTGTGTGAGAAGGACATGAGGGTAGACATTGTCCCTGACCTGTCGCCGTAGTCCCCTACCAGGAATATAGTTAAGTAGCCAAACTGTCTGCTGGTAAATACCAGGAAAGATTTGAAATATATGGTTTAGGATATATTTAGCAAGCTATTCGTATCACACATGTAGCCAAAACTAGAATATGCTTCTCAGTTTTCAGCACACCTAAAGAAGTACAAAGAGATCACAGTGAAGGTCCAGAGGAGGCAACAAAGATGGTACCAGTATCAAAAGAGACTGGCTACAGGGAAAGGCTGGAGATCAAAGAAGAGGACAATGGAGAAACTTTTTTAAGAGATGTAGAGACAGGACAGCAAGAGGACATAACAGAAAATCACATAAAAAACTTGTAAATGAGGCTGTAAAGAAATACTTTTGCAGTATAAGAATGGAAGATGAATGGAGAAAAATTTACCAAGGTCAGCATACATAGATTCAAGGGGCTGTATTATAGGTAGAGGAGATTCAAACAGATGGGACCCCGCGAGTGTAGAACTCCCTCCCTGTACAGTGCTAATAGGCAATGAATCAGTCAATTACACTGTTAATCAAGCTATGGGAATAAGAGGGAAAAATTCTAGAGGATGACGTAATATCATCAGTTATTTAATCAGGATATTTATGACTAATTCTGTTTGATTTTGTGTACGTTAATGTATGTTAGTAATGAGTAGTTAATCACATGGGAATTATTTGGCTATTATCTGCTACTACCACTAATTATCACCTTGGCTATCATTTCAATACATGATCATACCTGTTGAATTCAGTTCATCACCAACCTCTTTCCATAGTGCTGAGATAACTTCACGATCTCAATGTCTTCGATCAGCAGGATCATGGAGAGTAGGATGCTCCCGAGCAAGATTCATCATATCCTTCACAGGCGAGGCATCCATCGCAACTGACCCTCAAATGATTGACCAAAAAAAAAAAATGGGTCCGGCCGTATTCAAGAATCCATTCGACTTGACTCGACTGGACTTGTGACTTCCCTGGTGTGAAAGGTTTCTGAAAAGAACATACAAATTAATGCGAGCTTGAATGGGAGAGTCATGTAGTAGAGTCATGTAGTAGAGTCATGACTCTACATAACTCACCGACTTGCATTGTGTGAAAACCTCAGTATAAAGACTATTCCTTCTTTTATGCGGAATTCGAATCTAGGGTTGAAATATATTGTCGGGGGACATGAAGGCCAGTCATTAAGTACTTAATGGTTACTCTTTTACAAGATTCTGTGATCACTCGGTTCGTATCCATTGGGTATCCGTCGTCTTGGGGAACCATTATGAGATATTTTCCGAGAGTATTACAAGTATAGAGGTGTTTTTTACGTCATATATCAATTTTGAAAGAAAAATTGATTACTTAATCACAGGTCTCAATGTCCCCTAACATATATTTGAATCCCAAAATCGAGTTAAGCATGAAAAAAAAAGAATCTTTACACTTAGGTTTTCAAGCAAATTCATTTCTCATAAAAAATATAAAAAAAAATGCAGATAATAGATAGTTCAGGGAGTCTAGCCCAAACACTTTATTTCAAAATTGAAGTATGACGTAAAGATACACTTTTATACTTGAAATAACCAATGAAAATATCTCATAATGCTTTTCCAACGTGACAAATGTTCAGTAAATATCAACCGAATAATCAGAAAACCTTCTGAAAGAGCAATAATTAATAACTTATCTACAGACCTCAATCTCCTCCAGCAATTATTTCAACCCCAGTTTCGAATTCAGCATGTAATAGTCATGCAGGAATTTTCATGAAGATCTAATGACCTTAAAAAATATTGAAAATTCAGGCAATAGTTCAGGAAATTTTTAGTACAAAAATCATTTTGTTTTGAAAAAGAAATATGATATTATCAAACTTTTCTATGCATGAAATACTCTCGGAAATTATTTCATAATGTTTCTCGAAGACGTCGGATACTAATCAAATATCACCTGAATGATAAGAGAACCTTAAAAAACAGTAACTGATAAATACGTATTTACAGGCCTTAATATACCCATATGAACTTTAACAACATGTTTGAATTCAACATGATTAATTTTCCTGATACGGATGTTTTGAAGCACATCTATTATCATCACAAACACAGTAAAACTGCAGGTAATACTTTAGGGAAGATTTAGCCCAAAAACATTTTTGTTTTGAAATTGAAATATGACATAACGGAACGTTTTTAACCTTGAAATAGTCACGGGAAATATCTCATAATGCTTCCGTGAGCTGACATAGCCAAAAAAATACTAACATAATTATCACAGAACCTTTGAAAAGACCAACAATTGATATCTTATCTACAGGCCTAGATGGCCTTCAACGTATGTTTAAAACCCAGATTCGAATTCAGCATGAAAAAAAAGAAAATCTTTACAATGAGGAGCAAATTCATTAGTCTCAAAAATCTGAAAAAATTGAAGGTGACAGTTCTGAATTTTTTTTATCCCAAACATCTTTTTGTTTTAAGATTGAAATATGACAATGAAACACTTCTAAATTTGAGATAATCACGAAAAATATCTCATAATACTTCTCCAATGAATAACAACCGAATAATCACATAACCCTTTAAAAGAGTAATATTTACTTACATATAAACAGAATTTACAGACCTATATGTTTCCCAGCATATATTTCACCCCAGATTCGAATTCAGCATGATAAATAGTCCTCATACTTGGATTTTCATGCAAATTTATCAACATCAAAAAATACTGAAAACTGCAGGCAATAGTTCAGGGCATTTTTCAGCCTAAATAACATTTTGTTTTCAAACAGAATGACATTATTAAAAAAGTTTTATATGCTTCCTGAAGACAACGGATACCAATCAAATACGACCTGAATGATCAGAGAATCTTCTAAAAGGGCAAAGGTTAAATACTTATTTAGGGGCCTCAGTATACATAAAAGTAAATTTTAACACCAGATTCGAATTAAAGATGCAAAATAGTCCTTCTACTGATGTTATGAAGCATATGTAATAACCTTACAAAACCAGCAAAAATTGCAGGTAATAGTTCAGGGATTTTCTTTATTTTTTTTGCCGAAAAACCCTGTTTTAGAATTGAAATATAACTCTAACAGTCCTTCACCCCCTACTGCTCCTCTTACTAATCCTATGCTCCTCCCCGTCATCTTTTTTCTGGCTGTCCGAAAATCGCTTCTTTCTGTGTTCACAAGCAAGGCATATATATGGTCCTGATGGCATACATCCCCGTGTACTGAAAGAGTACCTTTGAACTTGCACATGTGCTCTGCTCGTCTGTTCCGCTTCTACTTAAAATCGAAACTTTTTCTTCTTGGAAGCATGCGTTGATTCCTCTATCTTCATACTGCTTTGACATTTACTATTTGAATCCCTCCTCAACTCCTATATCATTAGGCATCTTGAATCTGTCCTCTCTCTAATCACCAGTATGGCTTTTGTAAGGCGAGATCCACTGGTGATATTCATTCGTATCTTACTAAACGTCTGGTCAACATCCCTGAAAAATTCTGGGGAATCCTGTGTCGTTACCCTTGACATATTCAAAGCTATTGACAGGGTGTGGAATCGAGGTTCCATCTCTAAGCTCCCCTCTTTTGGCTTCCCTCCCTCATTTTGCTCCTTGATATCTAACTTCCGATCCGACAGATCTATCTTTGTGGATGTTGATGGATCAGCCTCCCTTACTTTCTCCACCAACAACAGTGTTCCTCAAGGTTCTGTCCTGTCCCTTATACTTTTTCTCCTTTTTTTTCAATGATTTTCTCTCCTCCACAAATGACCAAATGCATTCATACACTGACGACTCAACACTGCATTCATCCGCTTCCTTCACAATTCTGCTCCTTCTTCTCTCATTCGACCTTCACCTCGTCTTGATACAGCTTCCTCAATATACTCAGACTTGGACAGGATATCTCAGTTAGGTAGACCAAATCTAATTAAGTTTAATGTCTCTAAGACTCAGTTTCTACCCATCTCTCTATCGAAAACTCCCAACAACCCTCGTGTCTCCTCTGACGGCTCTTTGACTTAATGAACATATTTGGTATCATTGTACCATTCACTCTTTCTTGGAAACCCCACATTGAAAACCCTGTTTAGAAGTGGAAATTTCTTTTCCTCCGAACAACTGCTTCGTTTATACAAGGGACTGATTCGTACTGCTCTCATATCTGCAGCAGTTCTAGCTCTGCACCTTGACAGGGTTGAGCCGAAAGTAGTCCGACTTATAAAGTGTCTCAGGCTACTCCCAGACTTGTTCCCCTTGCTCTATGCGGCAATATTCGTTCACTTTCCCTCTTCTATAAATATTACTTTGGTTTTTGCTCCCGAGAGCTGGCTGCTCGTGTTTCCCCACCACTAGCTAGACCACGCATTTCTCGACATGCTGTTGCGTCGTATGATTACTGTGTGGCCGCTGGCAACTCAAGGGTGGGTCGTTTTGATAACTGTTTCTTTCCCTACATCTCGAAGCTTTGGAACTTTTTACCTTCTCAGTGTCTTTCCCAATAACTACGACCTGGCACATTTTGAAGACAGTTTTTTTTTTTTCATTTCCCCAAAATTCGCAAATGCTTTCCCTTGCCTCTTCTTTTTCCCTTTCATAATCCTCTCTACATTTCAGTTACGGCTCGGCCTTGATGTGGACTTTTGTCCGTGACTGAAGCTTCAAACGTAAAAGAATAAGAAAAAAAAAACAACTCTTACGGACTGACTCATGAAAAACAAGAGACAGCATTAAAGAATATTAATCATACAACCTACCTACTGTTTCACAGCATTCAGTCTTGGACCTTAAATACGCACATATCGATATAGATATTGATTTATCAACATGTCAACCACTGTTACCGGCTGTCATCTGTTGTGTCAAAGTTGACAAAATATACTCGATCTTCGCATATCCAAATTACACGTACAGACCGTTTAAACGTACAGTAACGGGCAATTCAAAGGTACTTGACAATTTAAACGTATTTGGGAAATCGTACATACCAAGGAAGGTACACACACAACAAATTATAAGTATTTGGTAAATGACACAGACTTGGAAAATATTCTCCTTATCCGCAAATTCTCAAACTTTAAAAACTGTCGTTGAGATACTGAAGGTCTTTCTCATTCAACCATAAAATGAATCATATAACAAGGGTATGAAAACAGACGTATGGGAGCTTGGTACTTGTACAGCTGCCAACAGACCACACTCACGCAATTGAAGGGGTGAATGGAGAGAGGGGTGGGAGCCCCAGTAACGCAAGGGATGCATAGCGCTTCCCCTGCTGCGTCCAGATATGATCCACTGGATCACACTTATCACTACATTTCGAGATAAATCAGCGATTCTGTAATTATAACCTTGATGAAGACTGTCGTCTGATCTACTGGAAGCTGCTGACACACCGAGCGGACGAGTTTGGAGCTCATGTGATGAGGAAACTAATAAACTAGAAAAAAATCTATTTTGTGACTTGGTAGGTTAAGACACAAGGAAAATAGACTGCACCTAGCGTAACTGATCATCATTTTAAGCGTGCTGCTGAAGGCATTGGAAAAAACCATTATAGTCGCGAAACTTGTTAAACTATGACCGTTATAGAAAACGGTAAAGTTATCATGACAGAAAATAAGCAAATTTTAGGGGTAACTATAAGCGCTTTTCTTTTTAAGGGTAGAGCTTTACGTGTATGTTCATTACACAACACACATTTCACTAGATTATTATAATGATAATGCCTTTTGAGTTCCATATCCACTACTTTGGAAATGAACGATTTATACAGCGTATTCCAAAGATTTAATTCTGACTTTTCTCTATACAACTTAACGACTTTAAGCTCCCGAGAGAGAACGAAGAAATTGAAAAAACTAATATATTGTCTTTATTATAAAAAAAATAATTGCTTCTCCAGAAATCACCAAAACGGCTCTGCATGCTCTACATGAACAATATCGTAAAATGAATTCTAATAACAATGCTGGTGTGCTTGTACACAAGCGATAAAAAGAGTACTGATAGGCATAAAGCCCAACCAACCAACCATGAAAAGACTACCTTTCTAGGGGGTGGAATGGTATGGGGGGGGGGGGGTTGAATTCTTCCATGGCGTTATCCTGGTTTAAGTTGGCTATATCTACCAAACGTAACACTGCTTGAAAATATATCATACTGGCGTGGTACTAGTTTATACCTTAACATAAAAAATTCAAACATCGGGTGAGTAATATTATTGATATTTGCAAAAAGAGGACAACCACGATAAATGATACCATAAACCACACAAAACCTGATATTGGACAGACAGCAGACATTAGCCGGATTTTCCAGTGGACTACGGATCTGAAAAAAAAAATTCAAAGCACACGTGACGATTTAAGCCAAATGTATTCTTTCCTCATCTATTTTCTTCATAACATCAGACGCTTTCTCGAGATCCGCTCTGAGCCAAGATTTTGAACGTCGCACAACACTGTCAAAATGTGTATAACTGGAAAGGACACATCGACACCTTCCGCAACTTAACTAAAACGAAACCATTCATTTTTTTCTGAGTTGCCCATGTCACTTGTGACGGTACGCCAGGTTTATGGACGCTTAACTTCCTCTTCGGTCTAGCTTCGGTGGTCAGGACACTAGATGACGAGACTGACTAGCTGATCAAATAGTTAGGTAACTGGTAACTTATAAAATAATTTACTGCAAAGGAAAGTAGACGTGGATTACCCACAGCTGGATTAATTTAGTCGTCATACAACCAAATGGATAGAGGAACCTCAACCCTGGTCAAGTAGTAAAGGCTTCATATCACAAAATGGCCACTCCCCTCAACTTTATACTATTCTCATGGCCACGTCTTCTGAACCTTCAATACCGGGCTCTCGACCCTGCGGTGTGTGGGAGGTCACGTTGGGTCGCCGAAGGACACAGGAGGTGGTCCGCCCGTAGGCCCCAGGGTCACATTAAGCGTGTTTTGGAACCATTGATATGTAAATGCGCCTGGCTTCCCATCCCAGCATCAACACGCTGCTTCTCGCGCCGTAAACTGTTGGTTTAATGAGGCTGGTCCTCCCAGCCCCATGCTTCCCTACCCTTCCTCTCACTAATTCCGTATATTTGACTTTTCCAGCCTCACGATCCCCTTCAGCGCGGCTCCTGCAGCACTCAGGAAGCTGGCCGTGTCCAACGGGCGCACCACATGTCTCGGATAGTAATACTGTGTGTATGTCTGTATGGCGTCAGTGCAAGACAACTGAAGAGAAAGTATTCAGTGTCTTCAGTATGGAAGTTGCCTCCTGGCCATAAAAGGTCCCGTGATTCGTTGAATATGTGTTTATGATGAGGGAGAGGCGGTTGGTGTCCAGATTGTAGACGAGAAGGTGTAACTCGTGCATGCCTGGTTAGTGAGGTTTCAGACGTCTGTCTCTCTGGGTAAGCGGAGATTAGGACTGGGTTGGGAAGGCGGTTATTTCGTGCTTCTAGTCATTATTGTATGGGTATGTTTTGTAATCATCGCGTTTGCTGAGTACAATTTTGCCGGTGTGAAGCGAAATTACTTTCTTTTCACGATGGCAGTTAGTGGTTGATTATGGGGAGGTTTGGTTGGGAGGGGTCTGGTGCCGTTATCAGAAACTTAGTAGCAATTATACTGAAGTGGGTTTGAGTTGGATGTATCTTAATTTTTTTTCTACAGGTTTTGAATATCTGTGGTTGTTAGGCAGCCAGTGACTGTTCTGTGGGCCTTGACAGGGTGGATGATGAAGCAGGTGAGGCGTGGTTTAGGGTAGAGCAGATGAATTGATTGATGATACAAAGGGATTCTTGTCTTTATCAAACACTGGTGTTGGTAAATGTTCTGAGGGCATTTACGCTGTTTATATGGTCTTTGAGTAAATGTTTGTGGTGTGGGGAGAAAGCGTCAGGTGTATGTCGTACGTGGTAGTAAGTGCGGTTGGAGTGGTTGCGGTAATCGACAATGTCAGGGTTATGTAAGGGTGAAGGTTGGATTCATGTTTGTCCAGCGTTAGGAGGGTGACGGTGAATTTCTGTGGAGATGCTGACAATCTGTTCTAACTGTAGGATGTGGTGCTGCATGGGAGTTGTTGCTTAGTAGCGTTACGGTGTTGCAATTGGGAAGGTGTTCATGTATGAGAAGATTTTCACACTTTAGTAAACAGGAAGTGATGGCAGGTCATGTTGGAGGAGACTTGAAGAGGGTTGGAAATTGAAGTGCTCCCTGGTGCACCCCACTGTAGAGTTTGAATGTTTGGGACGTGGAGTCTTTGTGAATGACATCTGACGGTCAGCTATAAAGTTAGTTAACTATTTTTCGATATTCTTGTGGATGGCAGGGTTAAGATTTTTGTGTGGAGATGCATCTGGGGGACGGTGTCAAATGATCTGTTGAAATTCAGTGCCATTAGTTCTGTGCGGAGGAGGATTGTGGTTTGTTGAACCGTCCAGGATTTGTTGGGTGAGGTCCCTGTGCAGTGTTGTGGCTAAGGAGTGATTGGGTCTAAAGACTGTTGTTGGTGTCAGCTTTTCTGGGCGTTGAGATACTGATGAAAGTGGCGATATGGGTTTAAAGGAAGAAGGGCAGTTAGGCGGCTTGGAGGGTTTCTGGACGGGTACTTTGATGGCAAGTTTTCAGGTGTTAGGGATTTTGCTGTTTTGCCAGGAGTAGTTGAAGATATCTATGATTACTTGAACTGCAACGTTTCGAAGCGTTTCTTATGGAAGTTTGATAGGCTGTCAGGATGGCATATGTTGGGGGTTTGGGACGTGGAGATAAGCAAAGCGAAAAAGTCATGGTAAATGGTTCGCCGAAAACAGAAAAACAGATGAATATCTTGTGTAAGATAAGGTGTTGTCAAGCAACTGGGGTTGGATGGGAAAGTAATTGAATCCCTCAAGAGTTTGATAGTGTTGTTAACTAGTTCGTCAGGATTTTCATTATTTGAATGGCACAAAGTGAGGCGTCTGAGGCCTGGTGGAATGCCTATATAATGTCACAGTATAAAGGCAAGGAGGTCAAAATTGAAAGTTCGAATTTTGTATGGGAGAGTGGTGACTGGGAGGCTAGAGGTATGGTCAGAGCACCATACTGGGGAGGAACAGTGGCTTCAGGAGTGGCAGAGGATCTGTAGAACAGGGGTTTATTTTCAAGAATCTTTGGCATTTATGGACCTAAAGAAAGCGTATGATAAGGTTGATAGAGATGCTTCGTGGAATGTGTTACAAATAAATGGTATGGAAGGAAAGCTACAAGGAAGAGTGAGGAGTTTCTGTCAAGAGAGTAAGGCGTGTGCGTGTAAGTAGGAAAGGAAGAGGTTGAGTGGTTCCGGGTGTGCGTCTGTGGCAAGATGGTATGATGTTTGTGGATGGGGCGGTGATGGAGATTATTGCAAGGGTCTTGGAGAAAGGTGCGACTTTCAGTCGGTTGGGTGTAAGGATGCCTGGAAGGTGAGTCAGCTGTTGCTTGCTGATGACATGGCTCTAGTGGCAGATTCGAGTGAGAAGCTGCATGTGCTGTTGTCTGAGTCTGGGAAAATATGAGAAAGTTGAGAGTTATAGGGTGAAAAAATTTAGCAAGGATGATAGACAGGTTTGCTGGAGTGTGAGTCTGAATGGAAAGAATCTAGAGGAAGTAGAGTGTTTCAAATACATGGGAGTAGACACGGCAGGTAATGGATCCATGGAAGATGAAGTAATCAGCAGGATGGGTAAGGGGCACCAAGGTCCTAGGAGCATCAAGAAGTGTGTAGAAAGAGAGGTCGCTGTCTGTCAGAGCAGACATGGATATGCTTGATGGCATAGCAGTATGGTGATGCGAGGTGTAAGCCCATAGATGAATAATTACGAAGAGGGTGGATGTCTTGCAAAGGAAATGCTCGAGAACAATATGTGGTGTGAGGAAGGTTGGAGGTGTAAGAAAGAGGCGAGGCACTAAGAAGAGTATGGTTGAGGGAGCTGAAGAGGTTGTGCTGAAATGCTTTGGACATTATGAGAGGATGAGTGATGAGAGGCTAAGAGGGTAAGCATGTCAAAAGTGGAGAATACAAGGAAAAAAAAAAGGGTGGGGGGACTGATTTAGTGATGGAAGAATGGAATGCTTTGGGTCTGAGCATGCGTGGATAAGATAAAGGAAATTGGAGCGATGTGGTACACAGGAAGCGACTTGCTGTCAGTGTGCTGAGCCACGGCATCTGAAACGATCACTGGAAACCACAAAAAGGTTAACATGGCCGGGTTGTAGATACAGGGCTCTGGTTTCGGTGCATTACACATGACAGCGCGAGAGCGCAGCCTTGGAGCTGCAGGATACCTTTAACAAAGGGATCCTGGGTCGGTATATAGCAATGACGATGAT
>JAUTXX010531949.1:0-10969 GCA_032273605.1 Panulirus laevicauda | reverse complement strand
TTTATACATATATATATATCGTCAACAGCATGGCAATGATTAGGGCCTGAGTCGCCCGTGCCGTTTCAGCTAACACAAAAAGGAAATATCCAAAATGTTGCGTATTGAGGATGACAAGAGTGACGGAATTCATCCGCTGAAACAAAAGGAACTTGTAACTGTTAGCCACTAATGGCTTCTCTTGTTTGGTAGTTTACTCATGTGGGAGGGAGGGAGGAAGCTTGGGGTGGTGGGAGGGGATAGGGATAGTCAAGGGGTATAGATTCTATGACCTTTGTACAATGTACACAAACCAGCCACATCTCTCATGTGTCGGAGAATCTGATCATACAGACTTGGTGAGATTCAGTAAGTTTGCTTGTAACAAGATGTCTGACTTGTGTTATATCGACTGGATTTCCATGCGATCACATACGGATTTGGTGAGATTCAGTAAGCTTGCTTGTAACAAGATGTCTAACTTGTGTTATATCGATTGGATTTGCATGCGATCACAGACGAGAGTCCCAAAGTGTAGGTAATCATCAAGGCGAGTACACGGCCCACCATGAATATCTGCCATTATTTTTGTTCAAGAAATCTTGCTTGTAACGTCCTTCGAATATTTAGTGAAGGACAGCATTGCGTCAGTCTCTGTTTCCAGCATGTCATAGTTTCCTTTTATCAAGTTTTATGATAGGATGGTTGATCAAGCCTTATGATAGGATGGTTGATCAAGCCTTATGATAGGATGGTTGATCAAGCCTTATGATTGGGTGGTCGATTAAGCCTTATAATAGGATGGTTGATCAAGCCTTATGATAGGATGGTTGATCAAGCCTTATAATAGGATGGTTTATCAAACCTTATGATAGGATGGCTTATTAATCCTTATGATAAGGTGGTTGTTCAAGCCTTATGATAGGATGGTTTATCAAGCCTTACAGTGGGATGGTTTGGGGAGGCTGTATCATTGGAAGCACGGTCTCATCAAACAACTTCTCGTTCCAAAGCAGTCTACGTTTCCCTGCGACTGGAAGTAGGGCTGTCTTGAGGTACAGGAGTCTGTCTCGTGTCTTTCCATCTGGGCGGCTTGGGTCTACACCCACAGAACACTCGTACACCATGTACAGTGTACAGGAAGGTACAAGGAACCATAAACCAACACCCTCTGTGTAGATATTTAATCCTTGAGCACAATGGCACGAGCCTTACGGATTAGGTCAGAGGAAGTCATCATATCTAGGGGTCATACCGTCGTGCTCAAGATTTGCACCCCCGTGCTCAAGATTTGCACCCCCGTGCTCAAGGATCAAGCCGCCGTGCTCTGTGATCGTCCCATCGCGTTCAAGGGTCAAACCGTCGCCCTCAAGGGGTAAGGGCGAGGCTCCAAAAATGTATACCCCTCCTGGATTCAACTGTTGTCTGCATACATCATAACCACAATGAAATCCACACATGTTATATGTCGCTCAGATGGTCTTCTTACGTGGCTGACTCTCTCGATCGTCACTCTTGTCATTCGTCTGTTCATTCTAGCCCTCGAGAGAGAGAGAGAGAGAGAGAGAGAGAGAGAGAGAGAGAGAGAGAGAGAGATCGGAATCATGATCAAACACTGAGGTGACAGAGCTCCATCCATCCTACACTCCTCACTGCTCTTAACTCTCGCGATACTTGCGGACCCTCACACTACTACAGTCCTTTCTACGAACAAGTGCTTCCTCCATCTGTTCTCTTCGAGTTATTTCCACACACCTACTCTTCCATTTCTTCTCTTTCTCTGCCTTTTCATCGACCCTTCTTCTATGTATTCCCAGTTTTCTTCACTTTCAATTCTCTCTCACTCTTCTTTCGCTCTCATTTCACTGCTTCCGTTAGTTTCTCCAATTCTTCCTCTTTCTTTCCCCCCTCCCCACTCTAGGCTCTCCATTCTGTCATGATTATTGCAGGTGATATTTCATCTATCTCCAAAGGTCTGATTATGGTTATCAATATCCATCCGCTTCCCATAAGAATTACATCTTCGCTCGTGGAGGAAAAAAAAAATATAGTTCAGACCTGACAGAATATGAATAATATTGAGCAAGAGTAATCAAGGAGCTTCAATCTGACATGGGTTATGCATAAGTTATACCCTGAACAGAAGAACCGATCGCTAAGAATGATTTCACGACCTAGTTATGAAAATTGTTTTACCGCTGCTTTACAACCAGAAAAGTTTTTTTTATATAGGAGGGGGGTTGTTGCCATCTACAAAGGAGGAAGCAAGTATCACATGAAAGTTCTTAAAGACTGGAGAAGCTGTAGGGTTAAAGATAGATTGGTGAAAGAGATGGTGAACGGCAGAAATGACACTGGTTTGGAGTGGGTCTGGAAAGTGTGTATGGTATGGATAGCTGAATAAGTGATCAGGTGCCTGATGATATCTGAAGGCAGAGATTGTCCCTCTGTGTAACGGAAAGAGAGTAAAAGTGAGTGTAAGAATTATAGAGGAATACGTCATCTTAGCAATGATGTGTGATAGTGACTGATCGTTTTTAAAGGATTGGTTGAACCCCTTGTTGGTGTGCAACATGGTGGGTTAAAGGAGAGGAAAGAAGGTGTTTAGATTATACTTTTTCACTGAAACAAGTAGTGAAGAATGCTTTCGAGAAAAAAAAAATATGTGCAACATCTACAGATTTAGAGAGCTTTTATAACGGAAGCACTGCCTGCGCGAGAGTAAGTGTTGGTATGAAACAAGTGTGGTAATACGCTGACATGTGTGATATCACCATACTTATCCAATGTTTTGTGTGCGAGATGAGAGCGAGTTAGGGGGATGGTTGCTTGGGAGTAACTATGGAGAAAGAGTGTAAGTAGCCTCACTTGTATACAGTTGACGTTGTGCTGTTTTAGTTAAATCAGGGGAGGAGATGGATAGACTAGTGGACCATTGCGATGGTGTATGTTGGAGAATGAAGTTGATATTGAATGCTGAAAGTGTGCTTTCGGATAGGTGTGTGGCTAATGAGGCGGTGGTTAAAACTGAGTTGGGAGGACGGTAGTTTAGTGCTTGTTAGGCTCATTAAGGTAAGCATAAGTTTTGTCAGTGTTGTGTTTGCTAGGGGTGGAGGGATCTGTAGGTACAGGTTATAAAGCAGAGTAGTTTTCGAAAGGGGAGGAAGGTCAGATTTCAAGGTTTGTTTGCGTGGTAAGGAAATGGAAGTTGTGGATGAGTTCAAATGTTTGGGAGTAAAGTTTAGTGAGGATAGTCGTAGGAAACTGAAGTTGAATACAGTCATGAAAGAGAGAAGACTCAGAGATGCCATGAAAGCACTGATGAATGAAAAAAAAAGAATAAGCTTTAAGCGTGCGAGATGTTTGCATGAAGGAGTACTTGTTCCAACGCTGATGTAGGCCGAGATACCCCAGTATATATAGGTCAGGAGAGGTAAGAGATGATTGTAGCAGCCACGGATAATTTAATGAGTGTTCATGGAATCAGGAGAAAAGATAGACTGAAGATTGAAGATGTGATAAGGTTAGCTTATGTAAAGGATCCAGATGTTCAAATAAGTCTTTCAAGATTGTATTTTCACGTAGAATTTATGAGAGATGATAAGATGATCAAGATATACAACAGTAGAGTATTGTGTGCAAGGAGGAGAGACAGAGTGCGGGAGAGATAGATAGATGTGATGTGAGAATTGATCAGGCTACTGATATGACGAGAATGACTAGGGATCGGATGCATTGGATGCATTTTGTTTAGGTAATGGTCACACTTGAGGAGTCGACTTAGTACACAAAAGGAGAAGTAAGTAACCCTTTTTATAAGTGTGGAAAGTCCATGTTTAACTTTAACACACTCCAGACTCCAGACACTGTGTTGTGGTTACCTGACCCACTCTATTGATTTAGGAACAATGGTAACAGATCGAAAGATTTTTCTCATAAGGTTACTTGTTCTAGCTCTCTGCTCATAACTTTTACTGGTATAACTCTACTTATAACTCTTTACTTGTAGGGTTATTTTCTATACTTTTTTTGTTGTTATCTACTTAGCATGGCAGACACATAGGGACCTGTTTACGGAATATTTTAGGATGGACTGAGTCAGATTGCGCTAGATTTGGTTTATGTTATCTGAAGCAGAACGGGCACCTATATGTGCTGTCACCCAAGCCAGGTACCCAATAATCGGCTGGGTTCACTGGCGATCCACAGCCGCAACCTTGATCTGAAAACCTAGTGCGCGACATCGGGCTGCCCGTGAATGCATCATGGTCAGCAACGCTAACCGCTACTATCATGATCATGAACAGCGAAAAAGTTTCGGAAATGAAATTAGCTAATCTTCACTGATTTGGAGGCTCTGGGCACAAAGTTGACACTTAAGATTGTGAATTGGCTCTACTTTTCAAGAGGCGGGATGGATTCCAGTATGTAGAATTTGCATTGGTTTTGTGCTGCTTTGACGTAGGATCTGGCAAGCCTGAGCACGGGAAGTGGATGATGCAGTCAGCACCCAGGTATTGCATTACTTGCTGCTTATCATTTCCCTCCGGGGTATTGCTCAGTGCACACGTGTCGTACTCGTTTCCTTAAGACTTTCTTTTTTTTTCGTGGCCCGACGTTTTCGATTGCGTTGTGCTCTTGTCATACTGTCAGTGTTTCGTTTCTCCAAGTCTGTATTGGAGTTGACGCTGGTTTGAAGACTGTTTCTTTTTACAATTACAATACAAGACAACACTTGCTGCTTCTTGCGGTGTCGTCACGGTTCTGATTGTCTATCATTCTAGTGCAATGTGTTGCTCTAGTCGTGCGAAGGGCCACGTGTGACTGATTGTTGAGGGATTTCTTTGCCAAACGTCAACAAGGATGCCTCGCAAGTACATGAACAGTGCAGAGAACTTTTACCATCAGGAAACCCTACAGTCTTTACTCTGGCTGCAAGATTGGCGACCAGGATAAGAGATGGACCCCGAACTGAGTTGGACATTTCGTCCAACCCTCGATGGGGTTGGAAGTGCGTCAGTGGCCGCCTATTGGTCAATATCTCGACCTGAACTCTCTCTCTTTCACTCACCCTATTCCCCCACGCCCTCCACAGCTTGATATTTGGATGACTCCTAATTGGACCTACCATCTTCACATAATATATTTGATTGTGAAAGAGAAAGACATATTAGATACCTTTACCAATGAACCAGTGACTCATACGGTTCGAGTTTCTCGAGAGGTTTATCTCGAAGCTTCGGTCGCCTCAGTATAAACAACTGGCCACGACCCTCCGACCGTTGGCTTTGTGGCCCAACTGACCACAGCGACTCAATAACAATTTCTTCGAGGGTCAGAATGGGATCACCTGATCGACGTCCTTCACCATAACCTCCTTGCACCAACCAGTGCTCGTACAAATATCAGAGTTATCCTGTGCCTTCTACTGTGACTGTCATAATCCATGAACAAGTGCGCAGCTACACAAGCAAATAGCTTATTTCTCCTATAGTTATGTTTATCATAGCTACTATATTATTGTAACGCAGCCAGCGTGAAAATATTCATAACTTGATACTCGCCATTAGCTACATAATATATGTCGACACAGTATTACTGCAGTTCAATAAGTATGTAACTTAACATCACTTAATGTTCACCATTAAATACATAATGTATGTCAACACAATACTACTGCTATTCAGCCAATATGTAACTTTACATCACGTAATGTCCAACGAATCAACACTAAATGTATAATGTATAAACTATAAAATTTGCTTTGTAGAACTTCCTGTACTACAGGATGTCCCAAAAAAATGAACTCACTTTTTGACACCCTATAACTTACTGAATTTCTTTTCTTTTTCCAGATCCAATTGACCCTGAAAAGGAAAAAAAAAATCAGTGAGTTATAACGTTCAAAAAGTGAGTACATTTTTTTGGGACACCCTGTTGATAGATAGACTTAACACCTGTGTTTAACCAAAGCACTGAAGTATCCAACCCCTTCTTACTTTTAAGCTCTAGTGTGATTAATTAATCATTTACTATTGTGACCGCCCAATTAAGTAATTCCTAAATGTTTATTTTCATACAAATGGCTGCTTGAGTTCAATAATCCGTTCTTTATTCATCTATATATTTACTTCAAAAATGTGTTGCAATGTTTGTGCAACAAACATTGCAGCTGACTGAACCTCGAAAGGCGATCAATGCCTTCTGCCGTGCCCATAATGTGGAGGGAGACGACAGATTACGTCAGCGACTGTCGCTCCAGCATGGTGCACTCCCGTCCGGCAAGGTATTTCCGATCTGAAAAAGTAGTCCTTTAAGCTATCTGAATATAGCATCTGCCATGTCCCCGGTACCCCACGGTGAAGCACTTCCCGTTCTAGAACCCTAGACTCATTTTCCCTGGCAACTGGACGAAAATTGTTGGTCATGTGAGCCATCATCATCAAGAGGTCCTGATTTCGCATGGAACGTGACGTCTGCTGAGCCACTCAGGATCACGCAGCATGTATTAAGCGACCTCGCCGGAGATCTGGAACTGTCGAAAAGTAAGGCAGAATGGCTGGGCTCGAGACTGCAACTTGACGGAAATGTGACAGCGTCTGTGTTTCGTGGCCGCTAGGAACTCTTCGCTCCATTCTTTACCGATGGAATGTAACCTCGCTGCCTGCAACGATATGGATGGTCTGATGGCAGCCCTCAATATTAATCATAACCCTGAGGAGTGGAGACTATTCATAGACTCGTCAACCTTTGAGTCTAAAAGCTGTTCTTTTGCATTAGGGCAACGTTTTACCGTCAGTTCCAGTTGATAATGCAGTCCTAATGAGGGAATCATATAACAACATGAAGTATCTTTTGAACTGCATGAACTTCAAGAAATACCGATGGCTGCTTTGTGGCAATTTGAAGGTTGTTGCCAACTTGATTGGACTGTAGCAGGGCTGCACAATATTCCGTTTCCTGTATGAATGGGACAGTCGACCAAAGACTTCCCATTGCAACAAGAGGGACTAGGGCTCCCGACAGTCGCTGGAACCAGGAACAAAAGAACGTACAAGCACCTACCACTAGCAGACTCCATTGAGATTTATCTACCGCCTCTGCACTTCAAATTGGGCCTCATGAAGACCCTCGTTAAGGCTGTGGATAAAATTGGCTCAGCGTTTATGGTGTCTCGGAGTAATTCCCAAGGCTTAGTTGAGTCGAAAATCAAGGATGGTGTTTCCGTCGGTCCACAGGTCCGCGAGCTCTTCAGGGACGAGTCGATCGACCGCATGCTCGCTCAGCGGTGACGAGTGGACAGCGTAGAATGCCCTCCGACTGGTTGCAACCATGTATTCTAGGAGATATCAAAGCTGACAACTAAATATCAAAGCTGACAACTAAATATCAAAGCTGACAACTTGATATCAAAGCTGACGACTAAAAGGAACTCGTGGAAAACCTGTTGTCATCCTACCACGTAATGGGCTGCAATATCTCTTTAAAGAAACACTTTTTTCCGTTCTTACCCGTCGTCAGCATCATCGTCGTCCGTCCGTCCGTCCTCTTCTTCTCCGTCGGTCGGCGGCACCGTCGTCTGTCCGTCCGTCCGTCCTCTTCTTCGTCGGTCGGCGGCACCGTCCGTCGTCGGGAGTCGCATTCTGACTCGCAACACGACCTCTGTCATAACGTGAAAACTCCAGATCACAGACTCATGAAACTTTATACAATTGTCTCCCAACATGTAAAGAAGTGAGTGTCTTCAAACCAGTAACCTTAATTTGGATCTACCTAAGAGAGCCCGTTTATTAAAGAAAAAGGTTTAATCTAGTCCATAATTCTAAGAAAAGACCTTTCGCAATGGAACTCTTTATATTTTCTAAGAAGTATTTCTAACATTTCTTATTTCGCTACCTGTAACTATACTGGATTCCAGGCGACACGAGTGTTCCATGGAAAACACATTTAGTTTCACAAGGTTCTTTATTAAGGTCTTTTTCTTGTTACAGCACTTTTCTCATAAGGTTCTTTACAACTCCTTGCTCATAAGGTTAAGTTTGAGCGTCGGTAGGAGAGCGGGAGTATGGAAACAGGTGCAGCGCTCTGTAAACTGCCGAGAAATCTGCTGGCAAACGCGTGAAGTCTTGCATAGATTAGGGCAGTGTACGGAGGCTTTACGTCAGGCGCTTATAGATAAGGGGACTCTGGCTGTAGTGGTTGCAAGCGTAGTGTTGGTCTGGTAGTCAGCTTTGCGGACCCACTGAATGAAAGGAGTTTGCTCTCTCTCTCTCTCTCTCTCTCTCTCTCTCTCTCTCTCTAACACCTTTACCACCATTTATGGAGCTCCGGCAGTATCCAGAAAGCCCCAGCCACGTCCACTAAGCGGGACCATAGGTCAAGGCGTCTAGTGATGCTGTGTGTGTATGTGTTTGTGACGTGAGTGCGTCACAACGGAGGAGGAATTGTCTCCGTGTCCTCAGTATGGAAGTTGCATCTGAGGCATGACGGGGTCTTGTAAAGATGGTTGGTGTCCAGGATGCAGACGAGATATTATCTGGGGGAGTGTGGTTTCAGATGGGTGTGTGTGTGTGTGTGTGTGTGTGTGTGTGTGTGTGTGTGTGTGTGTGTGTGTGTGTGTCCACTGGGCTGGTGGTTAATACTAGTCTGGGAGGATGGTTGTTTAGTGCTTGTCACTTCATTACGGTGTGTTTAAGTTTTACCAGTGTTGTGTTTGCAAGAGGTGGGGGGGGAGATCTGTGAGTACAAGTTGTTGAAGTGTGAGGCAGGGGTAAGCTTTTTATTTCTACTTGGGGGTTTTCATGGGAAGCATTTAGTGCTATTGCAAAGAGCTGAGTGCGGAATACATTGAGGTGGGATTCTATCGGGAGAATCTTTGTTTCGTTGTGCAGTTATTGTGTGTTTGTGATTTGCAGTTAGGAATTGTTCTGATTGCTTTTTTTATGGTTTGGAGCTTGTTATACTTTTCTTTGAACAACACGGTGGTTAATAAGATAGGTGAGGCGTAGTTTAGGGTGGAGCAGATGAATTGTTAGTCGAGGATTCTAATGGATTCTTTTTCTTATCTAAATCTGTTACCAATAAGTTTTCTAAGGTCTTTTAGTTCGTTTGTTGCTAATGTGTGGACGTTTGTGATATGAGATAAATATCATGTGTGTCTCGTATGTGATACCCAAGATAACTAGAGTTTTACTGAGTGGGAGCCATTGTCCTTTAAAGGTGACAGGAGGGTGCAGGTTGGATTCATGTCTGGCCAGGGTTAAGAAGACGTTTGAAGACTTGTGTAGAGATGTAGACGTTCTGCTCTGGGTGAGCCACTGTTCCATTTGTGTGATACAGTGTTGCGTGTTTGTTGTTGCTAGCGTTGTGTCAGGTGTGATGTGATGTGACTGTAAGAACCTCTGTATATGAGAGGACATTCACACCGCGCTGTGCGGGAGGTGATGGAGGGTCATGTAGAAGAGCATATGTACAGTGTATATGTGTATATGTATACAGACAAAGATACACACATACAAATAACTTAGGCGTGCCAACGGACGCCATACACACAATCACACGTATAAAAAGACACGTGAACACACACACAGACACACGTAGGCGCAAATGCTGGTCATGGCCACGTTTTCTGTTACTCGTCTCTCACAAGATGCACCGTGAGCAATCTACGTTAGCCCTGTCTTGGCAGAATCTCGTCGTAGATACTCGTAGGTATATGTATTCCCTTCCTCCCTACCTCCCTCCCTCTCACTGTGCCTCCACCCCTGCACCTCCCTCTACATGTGACTCACCAACTCACCCCTTGTTATCCATCTCATCGTCAACTCATCCCTCTCATTGTTGATACATCATTGTTCCACCGACGCGTCTACTCACTCACAACAGATGGTTAGTTGTCGTTCGCTGATCTTCACCTTATCATCATCCATCTGTTTGTCATCATTCATATCGTTGCTAGCAAACTAACGTCTGAATTCATCTCGTTAACGATTTCATCACTGACCATCTTTGTTGCAAGTCTATCTCTCGTTAAACCTTTAATCTTTGTTCCTATTGCCAGTCTATCTCATTAAGCAGTTCTCATTAACTACTTTCATCATTTACGGTTCCTGTTGTTGAACTACCTCGTTCAGCCATTCTTGCAATCTCTTTCATCAACGATCATTCCTATTGCTAATCCAACACTCGTTAAGCAGTTCTCGTTGAACAGTTTTTCTCGCTATTTCATCATCCACTGTTCCTATTGGTAATCTGTCCCTCATTTAGGTTTGTCCTGCTTAACCATATCGTTAACCGTTCCCGTTGCTATTCTGTCACTCATTCACAAGTTCTTATCATATATTTCATTATAAACCATTCCCGTTGATAGTCTGTCCCTCGTTAAAAAGTTTTCGTTAACCATTTTGATATCATCTACTTTTTGTCTGTCTATGTATCGTTAAGCAGTTCTCGGGAACCATTTCATCATCTCTCGTTAAGAAGCACTCGTTCACCGTTCACAATTTACCGTTCCTTTTGCCTATCTATCCATCGTTAAACAGTCGTGATAAATCTATCCAACGTAAAGAAAACCACGTTAACAGTTTCATCGTTAACTCTTCGTTTTGTCCAGTTATCCCTCGTTGAGCAGAACTTCGTCACGATGGACAGTTTGCCTTGGCTCCTGGAGGCAGCTGGCGGGGGAGCGGGGCAGCAAGCAGGCCTCCGGAAGCGGGTGTAATGCTGCAAAATAATTGCCATGATCTGACCCTTTGTAACCCTGGTTATCCCCGCCGGCCCGGCTGTAGTACCGCATTCCTAGTGGGAGGGTGAGGGAGGCTCCGGTGTGTGAAAGGGTGTTTGTGGGGGAGGGGTGAGTGTGTGTGTGTCTGTGTGTGTGTGTGTGTGTGGGAGGGGGTCGAGTACTTCTGTGTGTGGAGGTTGGGTAAGTGTGTGTGAGGGGGGGGGGAAGAAGTGAGTGTGTATGTGGGATGGGTGTGTGTGTGTGGTG
>JAUTXX010531938.1:0-10969 GCA_032273605.1 Panulirus laevicauda | reverse complement strand
GAGCCTTCGAGGAGGATGAGCACTCCCCGCGTGACTCCTTCTTCTGTTTCCCCTTTTAGAAAGTTAAAATACAAGGAAGGGAGGGTTTCTGGCCCCCCGCTCCCGTCCCCTTTAGTCACCTTCTACGACACGTGGGGAATCCATGGGAAGTATTCTTTCTCCCCTATCCCCAGGGATAAATGTTATAAATGGAGTGCTTCAAGGTTCAGTTCAGGGAACATTACTCTTCCTTATCTATGTAAATGACTTGCCTGAAGATATGGAATCCTACCTGAATATGTTTGTAGATAAGGGAAGTGAAAAGTGAAGAGGATGGCATCAGCTTACAAGGGAACCCGAACAGACTCCAAAGTTTGTCTGAAACATAGCAAATTAAACTCAACACAACATATTCAATTAAGTAATGAGGATGGGAAAGTGAAAGATGGCCTCAATGTGATTTCTCCTACCAGGAAATAAGCTTCAGAATTCAGTGTGTGAGAAAGACTTTGGAGTCAAAATCATTCCTAACCTGTCACCACAGTCCCATAATAGCAGAACAGTTAGAGAGACAAACTGTCTGCAAGCAATATCAGAATAACTTTCAAGAGTATGAATAAGGAAATATCTAGTGAGCTATTCATATCCTACATAAGGCCAAAACTAGAACATGCTTCTCAGGTTTGGTCACTGCACCTAAAGAAGCACAAAGTTTCATAGAGAAGGTCCAGAGGAGGGCAACAAAGCTGGTACCTAAATTAAGAAAGTTACTGGGGAAGGCTAGAAGCTTTAAATTTACCCACCTTGAAAAAGAGGGGTGAAGGGTGACCTGATCATACCCTTAAAGTTTTTAAAAGAGGTAAAAAATGTGGACAATGCACAGTTCTTCTAGAGATGTAGGGAGAGAGCAAACAAGAAATACAATGAAATTAAGAAACTTGTTAATAAGGATGTAAAGAAATACATTTAAAGCATAGGAGGAACAAAATGACTGTGGACATGGTAAATGCAGACAGCATACATAATTCAAGATACTGTATGATGGGAGAGAATGTTCGAGAGATAGGGCCCTACAAGTGTGATACTCCATCCCCTACAGTACAAACAGGTAATTGCACAGCCACACAGACAACACCACAGCACTTTATAAACTATGATACAGACAGGTGCATGTGTCCAGCTTTGTGAGTGCTGTTGTGTGTGTGTGTGTGTGTGTGTGTGTGTGTGTGTGTGTGTGTGTGCAAGCTGGCAAAGAGGTGGGTTAGTGGTCCCAGGTGAAGGTAGGTCTGTACTCTAGAAGGGTTACCATCATCACTACTGAGTAAGTTGATGGTATACTGCACAGCTAAAGGGGCATCTACTACCCCACATTAACCCCTACCCTTGGATATGCCTCGGACCTAAGGTAGATAATCAATAGAGACAATAAATATGTCAATAAATATAGGTAACACTGATGTTACCCATGACTCAATGTTGGATCCTTTGTTTACATTAGGACCCTAAACACAGTCCATAATGGCCTGGTAGAGCCCAGAATTTAACTTTCCTATGATATGAAAGCTATCATTGCAAGATAAAGAAAAGCACATTTTTATCCTAAATGAAACAGCTCCTTCTCAAGCATCTATCTGAATTCAAGAGACTTCCTACCAGCCAGATGGTTGAGAAAGAGGTAAATTAGAGTACAGGCCAAATAAGACTTTCTGTGGACTAACATTCAACTGAGAAATAACAACAGGCAAGAATTTCTTGCCATGTAACTGGATCCATTGAATATTCCCACACAAAAGATAAATGGATACTCCTCCAATTATAGACAGTTTTAATTTTAGGATCATAAGGAACCAAATCTTTCCAGACTTAAGATCAAAATGGTCTTGACTCAAATTTTTCTTGTAACTAGACTCAACATAGCCCCTCTTTCTTCTTAGTACAGTAACACGAGATAATCTGAGGGTACACTTTGGTTCTCAACATTAGCAGGCCATCACAAAACATCTACAATCTACACTCCAATGAAAAAACATACTTTTAAAAAAAAACAAAAAACATAAGAGATAAACATAAAATCAACAAAACAAAACCAGTTAGATTACAGTACTTGTACTGTATACATGATACAGGTGCCTTTTTTGTTGAAAGGCAAAGTGGTTCTGGTAGGGGTCACCAATTGACCCCCAACTCACTGACCTAATTCGAAATAATCCAATATCACCTACATGAAGAGGAAATCTGCTGTCAAAAACTAAATTTACAACTAAGTGAGTGCCTGATATATTCTGCTTCTGAATCTTCTATAATTAGCTAATCTCTGATAATGGCTAACTTGAATGCTTCATTGGTGTTTAGTCTAGTTCATGGGGCTGAAATCATATGGCAAAAACCTGTCTAAAAAATACCTATCTGAATTTCAAGTTTTCTTGCTTGCCTACACTAGTTCTCAATAACTTTTCCATACTACAATGAAATGGCATTTCCCAATACTCATCTTTTTTATATTTGAATCCAAATCTTGGTCAAATTTCTCTACATAAGATTTTGGGCACTTCCACCAGGGGTACTTTAAAATTTGTTACATTAGCTCAGCTAAATTCAAAATATGTACATTCATACCACAACTACAAAACAGGCAATGTAAAAAAATGTAGTGAAAGACTGATTACCACTTAGTAAGTTGCCACCATATCATAGTAAACAATATCACTGCCTCCTTAGTTCTCAAAAATACTACAAAATACTTGTAGTTTATGTCATCTTAAATGTTTTGTAAGAGAATATGACCATCTGTGTATTCAGGTGAAAAATGACAGTGAAGACAATGCATATCATATAGGCAAATACCCTCTTAACTATGGACAACCAGTGTGCTGCAACAGCGTGAGTGAGCTAATTAATGATGGTGGAACAAGGCACTATCTAATATCCTCATTGTATAAGGGCATCTGACAGCCTCATATGATTCATGATAAAGAAGAGGTGAATCCTCATGGACACAACTCATTCTGTGGGTCAAAACTGCATTCTAAACCCTCTACAAATGAGTTATCTCTTACATGTTCAATATGTTCTGTCTATTACTGATAAAGTAGCCTTTGGCATTTACTGGGCTCTGACTGCAAGAAGTTACACCAATAGTGAAAAGTCACCTTTTGGTGAGGTTGTATCATTGGGAGTACAGTCTCATCAAAGAACTTCTCACTCCAAAGTAGTTTCACTTTCATAGCTACCAGAAAAGCACAGCCTTGGGCTGCAGAAGCTTTTACAAGGTAACACCAAAAACTCCGTAAAAACTGATCCTGAGGCAATTATAAATAAATAATAAACAAAATGAAGTTACCTTCAACCAGAACACTAGTGATATAAATACATGATTTTTCCACTATTCTATAAATGTTTTACAAATCCTAATAAAATTAATCTACATTATCAATAATGGTAATCAAAATACATCTTTCTGGTTAAAACAAAATGCATATCATTGATGTTCAAAACTCATCGTCACTGTGTTTTCTACAGGTGCCAAATTCTAGATAACAAAGTGGCCATAACATGAGCTTAAACAAAACAACTATAAGAGAAATATTCAGCAATGAAGGAATTACCTCACTCCTGCCTTTGTCGATTTCATCTTGACCACTTTCCTGTAGGAGAGATAAAAAGTCATCAGAGAAGTGACACTCATAAGAGTTGTTACATCATGTTCTTACCAATATCAAAAATTAGTTGCTTAATGTTACATACAACACCAAGGCTAATTCTTTTTCAGCTTAAATTTATGGATATTGACTTGAAAGGGCAGTACAGTCAACAAGCTTATAATGTAAGCTAAGGTTGGTATTAACGTCATTCTCAGAATGAAGTATGGAGACCCTGAAAATGAATGTAGTTTATGCTGGTCTCATTGTGACACCCACCAGTTAAGGAAGGCTAATTATGAAAATTTTAGTTTGACAGTGTAAGCAGCTCACTATATACCATTCTTAATAACATCCTACCTTACCTAGATACTAACATCCATCCCATGGCATGTAGCACATACCACAACCATTAGTAGAGTAATATCCAGTACACACTATCATTAAAGTAACTGGCTGGAGCATAAAATAACAGAGAAACTTCTGTATATTTATCTGTTATCATTACTGCCATTCCTGATTCCATGGGGTTGGATCAAGCACATACAGCCTTAAAAATCACTCACACACATCCTCAAAGTCCGGCATATCAAAAGTTAATTATGAGTTTCTGCATTTATATATGTTTCTTACTTTTTCCCCCTCTGCATTCAAAATCAATCTGTCAAATACAACTAGCATCTCAATTAACACTATCTTTCTATAAAAATGCCTCCATCACATCCACTTCCAAATCATTCCTATAGCATCTTTATCTGTTATGACTACTGCCTAATCAATTTCTAACTATATCCACATCCACATAAGTTTAACTCTCCCTCTTTTACCTGCAACTATACTTCTGTATATCTAATTGACCAATCTATCATCTGTCAAGTGTTCTTAACAATCATTTCATAAAAATTCTTCATCCACTCTCATGATTCTATATCATATCTTCATTCCTTATCTATATACTCCTAATTCCAAATTCACTAAATAAGTTATCCATCTCTCCTTTTTTCTCTTTTTCACATTGGTGACTCCAACCAGAGACAAAAGTTCACATTCACTCATACTGAATCTCTAGTTTTCACGTGCAATGCACCAAAACCACAGCCTGTGTCCACAACCAGGGCCTACAGACCTTCCCAATTTTCCTCCAACCACTTCACATGCCTTGGTTCAGTCCACTAATGGTATGTCACCCCACCCCCTTCCTCACCAATACTACACTGAGTCAAGACCTTTAAACAGTATGCTTGTTTCAGCTTTATCAATTTCAACCCTCTCTTGGTCATCTTCCCCATTTCATCATGCTGGTTTTGGAGCTATATGTATAGTAGTGTCATACACTGTGACAGTACTTTTGAACTTGTCAATTCTGTTTGTTGTTCATCTTATATTTATCCTATAAGTTTCTGCTGAGTCCCTTAGCCTGATCAGTTGCTTCCAATATAAGAGACTTGCATGTATGTAGTTATAGTCTGTTATTATATATGCTTGAATAATCATGCACATGTAAACATGTAGATAGGTGCCATTTGTGAGTTGATGTCAAAGAGATGGGAAGGAAATCCTACAGTTGTAGTTGATGATTAGTAAATTCATGTTCACCACACTCTATTCAAACAATAACAATTTTCAAAACCATCAGTGATAAAAGTCACACAATTCTTTACCTTGCTCCCAAGTCCCAAACAGTTCAGCTGGCCATACTCCAGCAATGTGGTCTGTACACGAACACTTGCAGATTCCAGAGGGATTGCTGCCTTCCTTCGCCATCTTCGTTTAGGACCATAAGCAGACTGAAAGTGGTGCCAAAAAGTGAAACATCATCTTTATTTGTTCCAAATACCTTTACTGTCTCTCTGAACAATGAACATATTTTCATAAGATTATCATCTTTAACTCAGTTTCCATTTTCAAAGTATTTATCATGTGCATAAAGTTACTTAAGATTCTCAAAAACAGAATCCCCATCTAATGAACAGCAAGCTAAAGTGAAGGGCTTCCAAAATAATTCTTAATTCTCATAATAAGTTATCTATCTCAACTGCTGTTTGGGCCTTGATATACTGGTTTCACATCCATGTTAGAGCTGGGGCAAGTACTCTATTATGCCATCTACTAACAGTGACTCTCACTAACTAGATTGTTCTTAATGTTTGATGTGAGGACTGGTTACAGGAAGTATGCAATACGTGATCAATCAATCTATCTAACCAACACTTCAGACACCACTAGGAAGGTATAATCAAGACTACCATTTGCCTTAGCTATGAGTAGTGAAATGTTCCAAAAGAGGTTAAATGCAGCCCAAGAAGGTCTGAATGGAGTTGTATGATAGCAAATGATTTATCAGTTTACGGTATTGGAGACAATGATGAACTAAATAATGATAATAATAGTAATAATGTGAGTAAACTGTTGTTGAGATGTAGGACACAAGGGAATATCTCAACAAGTGTAAGACAGCATTAAGGAGGACTATGATTTCTTATCTAGGTCATAAAGTAATTAAGTGTGGTTTGAAACCTGATTCTGGTGAAATTACAAGCACAGTGAATTACTGAATTAAATTCTTACCTAAATGGTCTGATGTAATGGAGCAAATACAAACATGAGTGTGCCAAGCAGTGCACAGAACCAAGATAGGGGTGAAGCAGGTCTTAGGGGAGATGCTTCTAGTGTATCAGGTGGAGGTACTAAGTACAGTGTGAGACCAACTAGAAGTGTGTGGATCAGGAGATCTCTAAGTTCATGGGACAAACAGACCCCAGAGAGAAAAATGTAGTGTATGTTATATACATGTATTAGGTGCAGAATAAATGCCATGAGTAAATTTTAGCTGACACATTACATTACCTGACTACAGTAAATCTACTACTAAATAGCTTATATTTTCAATACACGAGTAAGACTACTATTAAAGAACCCTATACCTAGCACATAGTTTGGAAGTCTCCCATATCATCAGCAAAAGGTTAAATGATATAAAAATGTACACAAGCAAGTTCCCTAAAAAACCAACCTGGACTGCAGATAATGTCTTGGTGGCTTTTCCCAATGTCTCTTTGAATTTTTCTTCTTCAGGAGTTGAGCAGTAGTGGTGGAACTGTAGAAGTGAAAACTTCCGGGTCTCATCACCAAATTCTTCTCTTGTTTCCAGAGCCTTTTTCACGAGCCACTGACAGAAAAAAATACTTTCAGAATATTCTGTTGACTTTTCAATTAAGATTTTAGGTATCTGCCAGATATCTGTTAGATTAACTAGCTCTGGCCACCCACATCTTTCTCTACATTCACTGCATTTCAAGAAAGATAATTTTTCTGTATCATGGTCTGATCTAGTATTTTTTGGTCAGGACATGTAAAAAATGAGACAGGTTGAGATACCCTCTATAGTATAGATGAAATCAGAAGAGACAGGGTAAAGAATGGAAACGAGAAAAATATGTGGATGTGGGTTTAAAAATGAAACTGAGGGTGGGTTGGAGTAACATGGGGAGAAGTTCCACTGGTTAGTTCCAAGCATTAATACATATAAATAGTCAGCTCTAAGCATTAATGCATGAAGAAATTGTGGGTTGCTGTATCAAGTATATGAAGAGGTTGGAAAAGGAAAGCTAGAAAATACATTGAAATACACAAAGGTGGAAAAGCAACTGCAGTTAGCTCTGCAGCAGACTATCCGTTGTTATTCCATATTTTTACTTATTTGTATGGTCACTGACTAAAGTCTTGAAGGTCCACTGGCAAGCTCATGGCTCTCGTATTTGAATCATGATCATATCAGAGCTACTGTGAATCTCAAGCCTATGATTCACAGTGACTAAATGTACATGCCTTAGTTTGGTAGCAGAGCTGTTCTGATGAGGGTGGAGGTGACGGCTCATGACTTACCAGTGAATTATGTTCAATGATAATCTTTGAAGAGTTTCAAAACATTCAGGCAGAATTGCTACATTTGGTGGTTAATACTAATTCATTTCATGATTTTTGGTTTGTTTAATGCCTATATAATTTCCAGATTATACTGTTATAATCAATAGTGGTCGCTACCTTGACAGGAAACCTGGTATCCCTCTCTCTGTGAGTGTCACATCATGAAATAGTTGTTTAAGGTTAGATTAAGGATAGAGAAACTCATCACATTCAGCTAGACTTTTTTCATTTATGTGCACACTAATCATATGTAGGTAGCCAATGAACAGAGGCAGTGCGTTAGATAGAAATACTAAATAAGAACATTAAACAGGAACCTCTGCAAACACTGTGTTAGAGTTGCCCTCTGCTGGTGGCCTGTCCAAGGTGAGTTACTAAAGGCTGAGATGTGGCATGTGAGTTCACTATTACAGAGACTCTATTGCCATGGCCATCCCCTTGAGGGAGTTCCAGTTGGGAACAGGCATCAAAAATAAAGATAGATGGATAGATAGACACTAGTCATAGGTAACAGACTTTCTGCTTATCTTGCACAATAATACAGAGCTAGGTAGCTGAATGATGCTTTACCCGTAAAAGGTTTCTGGAAATCGAGACTAAACACTAGAGCGTAAGCTGATATCCATCATAAATAATCATCAAAAGGGTCCATTACACAGCTCATTCTTCGTAACTAGATTTTCCTTTGGTGAGTGCTATGTGCTAGCCCTGCCTTTTGGCAAAATGTTAGGAACAACAGATAGTAGTAGGCAGGAACATTTACATAGGAACATTAGGTACAAACATTAGGCTGGAGTAGTAGAATGGAAAATTAGGCAGGCGCATTAAGTAGTAGTAGTCACTAGGAACACAGGTAGGAGCCTCTGCAAACAATGTTTTAGACTTGTCCTCTGTCAGTGGCCTGTTAAGGGTGAGGAACTAAAGGTTAAGAAGCTGCACTGGAGTTCACTAGTAATGGAGACTCTATTGCCATGGCTACACCCTTGAGGGAGTTCCAGAAGGGAAAAGAAATCACAGATATAGATGTAGAATGTGATGTTCATCTTCCATGGGCATCAGAAACCTCCTGAATCCTTAAAGGGTCAGAATGGATGAGGTTTCCACAGACACTAAGGCAGCAACAAAGGCTGTCCAATACCTCACTTGTGGTGGCTATGATGCCTTGTTGGTTCCCAGTCTCACTCACCTTCCTTTCTGGTAAGACTTCACAATGGGTTATAACATGTGAAAAAGATCTATTTGGGATGGTTCCAACATTTTCCAACATGGTTTTGGTAAATCAAATATATACATTGACCTAACTGAACACAACTAACTTAACCTACCTGGAATGCATTAAAACCAGGTTGGAGTTGGCAAAATGGTGGAATGAATCACTGAAAGATGACAGAAACTATCTCTAGGTCACAGGATCTTTCAGTTATGAAGAACCCATCAGGTCTCGAAGGCATATGAGTAGCAAAATCTCATCAACAAATTTTGGCCCACTTACCTAATACTGAGAACAATAAGGGATGCATCTTGCACAGGAGTTCCACAGCACATTGGATGCAGCTAGGCTGCATGAGGCAGCACTGATAAGCCCATCATCATCACCTCCACCCTCATCAGAACAGCTCTATTACCAGAGCAAGGCACCTAGATTTACTCATAATGAATCACAGGCTCAAGATTCACAGCAGTTCTGATACAATCATGATTCTAATATGAGAGCCATGAACTCACCAATGGACTTTAGAGACATTTGTCAGCAACTCTACAAGCAGCTAAAGTAAAAATCATATTTTTCTGTATTCTTACTTTAAGTACAAACACATGGCAACTGTCACATTTGTTTGATAGTTATATCCATGAAGAATCCTTAAAAAAAAAATTTCCAGAGCAATGATGATTACTGATGCTTTCATGATTTCACTTTGTGGAGATAATCACAATTTGAAAAGCATCATCCAGCTTTGAATTCAGCAAATGGCACAACATCAACTTTTTAGAGTACTGCACTCTTTCTCCTTCACTGCTATTTACAGTTCATACCCTAATATAAGATTCATTTTGCATCTTCTTTTTTTTAGAGCTTAGAACAAATTCTTCTACATTTAAACACATTCTATTTCTTTAATGCATGTGATCACAACTTGTATTTCTATTCGTAAACAAGTAATCATAAAGAAATGCTGAATAATCCCAGAAGGCAATCAGTTAACAAAAGTCAACCTTTGCATCAAAAATTTTCAAATTTCTTTCCTTTTAATAATAATGTAACCAAGGTGCTAAAAAGAAATTTAATATGAATCAAAGTAGTAAATGTGAAACAAAAAATTTGGTACTATCTAGTATACCTGGATTACTGGAAAGATGTGTATGGCATTCAATCCCTGGATCTGGTGAGGTTCTAAACGGTGAGGACACTTCATGGATCGCAACACTCGTACAATTCTTTCAGTTAGAGCTCTGGAGAGGGGATTTATGAATTTCAGTATCATTAAGTGCACAGTTTTACATGTTGGTAGTGAAAATGAAATGGCAAGCTACAGTATGAATTCTGTTGAACTGCAAAAGGTATATGAAAAAAGAGAAGAAAAAAAAGACTAAGATATAATGATTTCCGGTGACCAAGGAAGCAGTGCATAGAAGCAGTGAAAAGAGCGAGCTAAATTTTTGACTTCATAAATTAGGCCTTCAAATTCAATTTCAGGGAAATCATCCTTACTCTTTACAATTAGCTGGTTCATCCCCATCTTGAATATTGCATTCAGTTTTGGTTAAAATGCCTAACAAAAAGACAGAGAAAGAATGGATAGCTTGCAACATCAAGCCACCTAGATGATTCCAGAGATGAGAAGCAAATCCTGTGAGAGCCAACTGAACGACATGAATCTATATGCTTAGAAAAGAAAACATACGAAGAAATCGAATACAAGTATTCAAAATCATCAAAGGCTTTGATAATCTTGATCTATCAAGGTACTTAAGACTTAATTTGTATGATTTCACTCATAGTAATGGATCCAAACTCATGGGCAAATGTTTTACCTTGAATGAGGCAAAATATATTTTCTTGTGCATGACTGTTATTGTTAATATATGGAATGATATGACAATTACAGGGGTTGAAAGCTGTACTATAGATAAGTTTAATACTATAGATAAGTTTAAGAAATATCTTGATAAATATTTCACTTCAAGTTCTCAGCCAGCATTATTTGTGATTCCTTAGTCACACTAACAGTTTGCAGGTCATTCTCTTTGAATTATCTGTATGCTTTCTAACTTTTACCACATTAATCTGTGAGTCTGTGATATCATCTACCAACACAAACATCTTTGAAAGACCCAGTGGTCTGTTGCTATTTGAATTTCTTTGTATCATAAACTTTAGATCCATAAATGCCACATGCAAACCTTTCTGTTTCTCTATTTCTCAC